>JAJPUD010011047.1:0-57019 GCA_023553655.1 Myrmecobius fasciatus | reverse complement strand
TTTTTTTTTTTTTTTGCTTTTTGCTGAGGCAATTGAGGTAAAGTGACTTGCCCAGGGTCACACAGCTAGGGAATGTTAAGTGTCTGAGACCAGATTTGAACTCAGGTCCTCCTGATTCAGGGCTGGTGCTCTATCCACTGCGCCACCTAGCTGCCCCTATCTTGATAATTCTTAAAGGCTCTCAGAGTTTTATCCTGAGTTATATTCTGAATGCATTCCCAAAGAAGGCAGCATATTTTCCACCTGGACTCTGTGATTTCTAGTTCATGGGGTAAGTGGGCTCAGTTCTGTTATGAATTTTATTGGTTTTATAAATAATCTTTTATCTGATGGAATTGTAAATTGGCCATACTTGGATTATGCACAAGGCCATTGAGACCATACGGTTTAGGTGAGATGGTATAGAATCTAGGATCACTGGATTGAGAACAGCCCCCTTGCTTTATTAGGAACGCTGCAAATAGTGAATTGATTTGCCCAAAGATTAGTATTGGAACTCAGAACTCATTCCAAATACATCATATCATGTTGCCTGTTGTTTGCAAAAATATTCCCAGACTTAATTGACTCCTAATAGGGCTGTGGGTACTTGCAGCTTCTCCAGTGACATGGGACTTCTCTGTGATCTACCGAATGAGTCTTGGGATTCAGATGAAACCCCACCTTAAAGACTAACAGGAAAATCCTGAACTGAATCTTGAACTGAGGCCCCTGAGTATCTGATAATACACCCAATTAGAAGGGGCCTAAGAATTCCTCAGAGATGGAATCTTTGTAACTGTGATTTATTTTTAAAGGAGCATAATGGTAAATTGAAGGCCAAAGAATCATCAAATGTGCACATACCTAAGAAAGGGGAAATGGTTTACAGGGTAGAATCCTCATCCTTCCTTTTCTGTTACTTCATGTTCAGTGTTACCAATAATTTTGAATGGAAGTTTAATTCTAAGCAGAGTCCCACATTTCTGCTTTTTATTTCTACCTGAAGCCTTAAGAGCCCCTCTCCTTTCTTCTCCTAAATCCTTTGTTTTAAACTATATTTTCCTAGAATATTTTAAAATTTATTGAAATATGAACCCAAATAACTAGAGAACCATTATCTCAAATAGTGTTCCATTTTGTCACAGGTAAATTAGTTGACATTTCATTAAGCTCTTTTAATTTAGTGAAAGCAAGAACCCTGCTCATAGGCATTCTATAATCAAATTAGTCAAGTATTAAGTGTTAACTTTGTGCCAGGAACTGTGCTAAACATTAGGAATACTAGTACAAAAATTTAAAAAAAAAATTCATCCTCGTTAGAAGCTTACTTTCAAATGGTGAGGGGGTGTATTAATATGTAAACATACAGTTGATGGAAGATAATCCTAGGGAGGAAAGCTCTAGCAGCTATATCACCTTTCAAGACAGTATAGCTTTGTGAAAATGAAATTCTGATTTCAACGAACTCTTCTCTGTCCCCACAGCCACTATAGTAGCACAGGGCTTTATTCCAACCTGCTTGTTCTATTGCAATAACCCCCTAATAAATTTTGCTGATATACTCTTTCTTTTCCAATTCACCCTTCATCTCTCGGCCCAACCAGTCTTGCTTAGTTATTTACACTTGTTCACATCACTCCTTTTTCAAAAACCTGCAGTGACTTTGGTTGTCTCTTGATTGAGTAAAAGTTGGTGCTGTTACCTGATTCTTGAGACCTGGTATGGTCTGGTACTCCCCTCCCTTTCTAGTTTTGCCTCCTACAATTCCTCACCAAGGTTTCTATGCTGTAAATAGTATAGATATTCTCCCACTGTGGCTTATACCACACATTTTCCAGCCTGAGTGTCTTTGCTCACATTATTCCTAATGTGTGGAATTCCCTACTTAATCTCAGAAAGCCCTATTTAAAGCCATCCTCTCCTTCATTAAGCATCCCCTAACCATGATGGTTGGTAACGGCCTCTCTTGTTTACCTCACATAGTACTTTGCTTATAGACTTGCCACAAATTATTTTGGATTACAGCTTTACATGTGGGAAGCATTTGCATAGCATCTGTTACATTATAGGTGTTGTGATAAGTACTTTACAGATATTATCTTATTCTCACAACAGCCTTGAGGCAAATGCTTCCTCCCTCCTTCCACTGAGGCAAACAGAGGCAAAAGGACTTGCCCAGGTCTGTATCACTAGAAAGTGCATGAGGGCAGATTTGAAATCAGGCATTAGTGACTCTCCAGGCCCAATACTCTATGCACTGTGCCACCTAACTTTCCAAAACAAATGTAAAATATATACCATGTGTGTATTCGGATAAACATGTGTTACATATATGTGTATACACATACATACATACATACATACATACATATATATATATATATATACACCTATACTTATATATGCATACACCTGTGTATACGCACATGCATATATGTATGCCTGGAATTAGGTGGGCATCTTTATAAGTTGTGATTTGGCCTCAGACATTTATTTACTATCTCACCCAGGGCAGGTCACTTTTCCTTGTTTGCCTCAGTTTTCTCATTTGTAAAATGTGCTGGAGAAGGAAATGACAAATTACTCTAGTATTTTTGCAAAAAAAAAAAAAAAAACCCTGAAATGAGGTCATAAAGAAGTGAATGTGACTGAAAAATGACTGGACATGGTTTCCTATTAGACTATTTCTTATCTAAATGTCCTGTATCCCCTAGCAACTATTACACTTGCCTTTGTACATAATAGGTATTTAATAAATATTTTGAATTTAATTTAGGAATGCAGATGCCAATTATTTCATCCCATATAGGCAGCTTGGACAATAAATTGGAACTGTTCCAATATCAGTATACATTATATATATTTTGAAGTTTTTTAAAATATCTTTTTGAAAGTGATATATTGTATAGAATGCCCAGCCTGGTATCAGGAAAACTCTTCTTGAGTTCAAATCTGCCCGCAGACATTTAGTAGTTGTGTGACCATGAGCAAGTCATTTTTACATCAGTTTCCTCATTTGTAAAATGAATTTGTGAAGAAAATGGCAAACAATTCCAGTGTCTTTGCCAAGAAACTCCAGACAGGGTCATGAAGAATCAGACATGACCGAACAACAACAACAAATCATTTCTCAATGGCTTAAAACAAAGAACCACACTTAAACATTTCCCTCTTTATGTTAAAGAAATTTAGATAGAAAATATAAGTCAACATATTGGCTATGACTGAAAGAACATATCTTGTTTCTATATATAGCCCACCATCTATCTGAGGAGAGGTGGGAGAATTGTTCTATTCTCAGATTCTGAAATCTGATGGGTTGCTGAATGAGAGTTCTGAAGCTTTTCAGTGAAAGAAAAAGTACCATAACTGTTTGGTTTATGCAAAGCATTTTGGTGAGCCCTAGGGATTGAGGATAAAAAGACAAGATAGTCCCTGCTGTCTAGGAGCTCACATTTTAATAGGAAGATACAGCACTTTTAGGAAGTTAAGAATGCAATTCAAATGGAGACACCTTGGTCCTTAGACTGAAACAGAGAGTAATGCAATTTCTCTGATGTATTGTCATTGACAAAATATCCATTTCTGATGTTAAACCATTTAAAAGTACCATGGACTTTGGTGACAAAAATTTTCTTAGCTTTTAGTTTTCCTTTGAATTATTGGAGTTTTTGTGTAAAGTCTACAATTGGGGGACTCCAATTCTCCTTACTTAGCTGTATATCATGTGATGTAAGACTTCCCAATTTTCTTTAAATTCTTCATCTTCATTACAAAGAGATCATGATTTCTTCAGCCATTCCCTGGTTTATAGCACTCCTTTTCCTTCTATTCCTTTTCTACTACAAAATGCTAGCCTATCTTCTCTTCAAGTCCTTTTTCATTTGCATGTTTTGGGCAATGAGTCAAACATCTTAGATTCTTTATACAGACAGTTCTTGTTTACTGTAAGTGGACATTTCCACAAACCTCCCACTCCCCTGGGCTCGGCATGCCCTCCTCCCAGGCCCCCACAGTCTAAGCAGCATCAGTGCCTGGTTTTCTCCTTTCTCCCCCCAATCCCTAGCAACAGGAGCAGCTTCAATGCTGCTCCTGCCATGATCTGCCAGAGCATGAACCCAGCATGGGGCCAGGGGTCCTGCTTTCCTGCCAGCCTGTTGGGGAATTGAAAATTTGCATAATGTTTATTTATGGGAAAATGAGAATTGTTTGTATAATGTAGTTAAATATTTAACTATATACATTATTTTCAGGTTTTTTTGATCCTATATTGTCTCCTTATTCATTGAAAATAATTTCCTACTCCGATTGTGTAGATGTTAGAGCATCCCTGTTTTTTTTTTCTTGCAATAAACTGATTTTGTATTCATAAAATAAGACATTAAGGCTGAAGAAGTGGAAACAAACTTGCCTTTTTATGCTGGAGTGGAACAGTTGACATTACTCATCCCCAATATTCAAACAATCTACAATTTTTAGATTTCTGTTTTATATTTTTAAAATTAATTAATTTATTTAATATTTTCCCCAGTTACATTCGAAACAATTTTTTTCATTTGTTTTTAAGATTTTTGATTTCTAGCTTCTCTCTTATTCCCACCCAAAATTAAGAAAGCACATGGAGCATCCCTGTTTTAGTGAAAAACTGTTTATATTTCCAGTTGTATTTACCTTTTCTGTCATTTCAGTAAAGTCTCAATTTTTGAATAGTCATAGTTGTATATCAATTTCAGGTTTCTGTTTTGAGGTGAACTAGCATTTTGGGCCTTACTCCTAAGATTAAGAAAGGTATCTACAATCCATAAATCATGCTATAGTAGCAGAGTTGTTTGCTAATTAGTAGTATCAGACTTCTATGTTGCAGGACTACATAGTCCTCAAGAAAGCTACACTCATGTGCCATTTCTGTGCCCAGGTAGAGCTTGATTCATTGGAGTTCAAGATGTTGCAGGAAACAGAAAAAAACCTTTTTTTTTCCTAGAAAAAAGGAAATCCCAACTTTAATTAGGATTTAGTGAGAATTGGGCATTGAATCTCTTTTCTCTAATGGACCAGAATGCCAAGAGGTCAGGCTAGTTATTTAGGGCTATAATCTCCACTTAAACCCAACTTGGGTCTGTGGAGAAATCACATATACTCTGTCAATATCTTATATGTTCACAGTTGTTTGCCTGTTGTCTCCCCCTTTAGAATGTGAGCATCTTCAGTGCAAGGACTGGGTTTTTACTTATTGTTGTTGGTTAGTGCTCCCACATAATAAATATTTAATAAATGCTTGTTGACTAATTACTTAAATATCCTATTATTCTATTTAAATAGTTTTTCTTTTTTTAAAAATATTTTTACATTTTTTTTATGGTCTGGAATTTTACTAACTCCAAGCCTCATTAAAAGAGAACATTCTGGGTCAAAAGCAAGTCTATAAAAAGTTGTAGGGGAACTATGACTTTCATGCCTATAACTATAAAGCATTGTTTAAAATTTTAGGAATGACATAGGCCATTGACTTCAAAGAGGAGAGAGATAAGGTTGAAAGACTAATCAGGTGGATTTAATTACATCATCTGATTGGAAGTTAGGATAGCAGCTGCTCTGAGAGTGTGAGTAACCATGATGAACTGGGGCTGCATCTGCCTTCTTTTCTTCTAGCTCTGATGGGGGAAATTAGCTGATTGATGGGTACAACAAAGGAGATATAGGACCTTTTTTTCCCAGAATGCCAGTCATAGATAAGATTTTTTGACAAGGATATTTCAGATATTAGTGGAAGAAAAGCTGTAGGCTGTGAAAGCAGATGAAGCTGCTGAAATATTGTGACCCCTGATCAAGTCCTGGGAGGAGACCAGAACTCTAAGAAAAACTTAGGTGTTTATGCTGTGATGAAGTGTGGAAAGTTAGTGAATGATGTCTTTTTGGTGGTGCCTAGACAAGTCACCTACGTGCTTGAGTCTTCACTGTCCTAGGAGATTTCTAAATGCTTTTGATAACTCTAAGATTCTGTGTTGTTTGTTGAGGTCTTTGTAACAGGTCTTTGGATCTCTTTAAATCTTGCTCTTGGCTATCATCCATCAATTATTACCATCATCAAGAAACACTTGGTTGAACACCTGCTCCATTGCAGGTCTTACACTAGTAAGACCCAGGGACTACAAAGGGGTCTGTGTATAGAGACAGTGGCAGAGAGATAGTCCGTTTCCTTGAAAATCTTGAAGTCTCCTTGGTGGGAGAATCTTACATAGGGAAAGCTAAATAAAAATAAAAAGCAGCACATAGAAATTGTTGAATGAATGGTATAAGCTTAAAATCTGTAAGGAGAAATTACAAAAAGGTGAGAAAATTGGGCTTTAAAGGATAGTGGCAACAAATTCAGATTCAACTACTATTTGAGTCCTTTCTGTATACAATGGTAAGACAATGATGCCTTTTTTTCTATGTCAGAGAAATGTAAAAACAATTTTTAACATTCATCTTTAAAACTTTGAGTTCCAGATTCTTTCCTTTCCTCACTCCTTACCAGTCATGTCCTCCTAAAAAAGCTTATCATAGTAGGGAGAATAAAACAATTACTGATTTTGTTGTTGTCATCATTGAAGCAGTAAAGGTTAAGTGACTTGCCCAGTGTCACACAGTTAAATGGAGGACTGGAAGAGCTCTGGATAAAGGAGAGAATTAGGTCTGGAATGTAGAAAGCCTTGAATGTCATGGAATGAAGCACTAGTTAATGTTTATAATTATAAGTTTTAATTAAAATTCTATGTGAATGGAGAAATAGGCTAATCTTGGTTAACTCACATTGACTCCAGCTAATGTTACAGTATGGCCATGGTCCAGATGTCACCATTCAGCTTTTCAAAATTACAGGAAGAATATCTAGGAGGAAGTAAAACGGTTTTTAGAGTGCTAGCCCTCTAATTCCAAAAAGCTCATAGAGCGCCTTAAATGTAAATAAATTTCCGTTGGATAGAACCTTCTCTCCAACCACCAACTCCATCTTGCCTTGCCTACTCTTCTGTATGAATACTTGGCTAGTTCACTCAACTCTGCTTTTGACACACCCTTCTTATTGACTAAATCCTGGCTAGCCCTGAGCTTGCTCAGCTGTGCCTTTGACAGACCCTTTTGGCTGACCTGGTTTGAACCTGGCTTGTTCGACACCATCTCTGGTATTCTGTTCAGAGTGGAAGAGGATTCTGTACACCTTTTGTCATCACTCCTCTGGGAATAAAACCAAGTACCAAAAACCCAAATATTAAGGGCAAACCCTAGACGACCTGCAAACTGAGGGATATTTTTGATATAGATTATCATTAATAGTAATAGTTCAATAAGAATTAATATTAATGTAGCAATTTGCACCTGGCAAATTGCTTTCCCATTGAATGATTAAAGATTTAGGGAGTTGTACTTTTCTTAAAAAGGGTTTTGACTATGGAATTTTATAGCAGGAAGAGACTATCCATTTTCTAATCCAAACCCCTCATTTTGTAGGTGACTAATCTGAGGCTAAGGAGCATGTGACATTCCAAGTTTAAATAGCTAAATGCAAGGTGCTGATTATAAAGACAGAGAGCCAGGACTAGAATCTAGGTATCCTGATCATCAGTGCTATGCAATTTTTACTATGCTGTTTGCTGTCCCCTTTAATGCAATATGAAAAGGTTTGAGGGAGTTCTTATGTTTTGTTAGTTTGCAAATTTTGTTATCCTGTTCTTGGGCAAGAGATACATTGTCAACTTGTCCTTCTAATGTCATAATTCTAAAAGATAGGCGTCAAAATTCTGTAGCTTGGAGCATCTGATATTTCATGTTCATTTATTTCTTCTAGTTTGAACTAAAATTTTCATTTCTGGAGATTGTTGCTAATATATCAATCAGGTAATATTTATTAATTTGTATTATATTCCAGACACTATGCTAATTGCTATAGATATAAAGTAGCAAAGAGCCCTCAAGGAGCTTACAATCTAACGGAAGATACAACATGCAAACAAATTTATACAAAGCAAGCTTTATGCAAAATTATTAGGAACAAAATAACAGAGAGAAGACACTACAATTCTGAGAGGCTGAAAAAGGCTTCTTTTAAAAGATGATATTTTAGTTGAGACTTAAAGAAAGCCTGGGAAATCAGCAGGCAGATTTGAGATAAAAGAACCTTTTAGGTATAGGGGGAAAACCAAAGAAAATGCCCTGAACCAAGAGATGGAATGAGATGGAATGTCTTGTTTATGGATCAGTTAGGAGATGAGTGTCACTGAATCAAACAGTATGTGACTGCATATAGGATCGAGGTTAAGAAGGTCTTTGAATACTAAACAGCATTTCGGATGTGATCCTGGAGGCTATAGGGAGCCGCTGGAATTTATTGAGTAGGGGAGTGATATGATTGGACTTTCTCTTTAAAAAAATCACTTTGATGGCTGAATGGAATTGTCTGGGAGGGAAGTGATGAGTGCCTGCATTAGTGTGGTGGCAGTGTTCAAGGAGGGAAGGGAACAATTATAAAAGATGTTGCAGAAGTGAAATCAACTTCCTAAGGTCTCACTGCCATTTACCAAGCTGGACTGTGTGTCTATTGTCTGTGGATCTGCATAGCTGAATTTGGAAAAACTAATAACCATGTTGCCCAACAAATGATGCATCTTTTGACTATAACAGCTTTTTATAGAACACTTACTAAGTCATGCATAGAGGGAGTATCCTATCCACAAAGATAAAAAACAAAGCTTCTTGATGTATTTGCTCACAAACAGAAGATCCTTCCCTTTATCACTAGTTTACTCCTTTGTGAATATTTTCAAATAGGAGCCATTTTCAAAGATGGTACTTGTCAGAACTTTTGGCATTAGGAAATTCCTTGTATGATATATGAGAGGCATAGGGGAACCCAGGATTGGTAAGGTCTCAGGAAAGTATCTCCAACTGCTATTCAGATGCTTGGATTTTGTGTTTTGCCAAGCACTTTTCCACTTAATTTTAAACCCATGTGTATTTCAAGGGGAATTTAACCCATATGGTTCTGATTCACTTACACTTAACTCATCAAAAAGGATTGTTTGGTAAACTGCAGTCCCTTCTTAAGAGCCCTTTCAAGCTAGCCTCACATTTGGCTGGAATCGGATAGAATTTGAATTCATGATAGAAGTCTGATTCTAATTCTGCTTTCCCATTACAAATATTTTACAATGGCTTCATTTCATGATTAAACAGGAATTAAAAAGCTGTTCATAAAGGTACTTTTAGTTCTGCAATAGTATTTGTTATAGAGAAAATGATAGGTGCCATCTTTTCTGATATGCTCCAAATTGTTCCTCAATATGTTGTATGAAGAAAAATTATGGGAACTTTGGATGTTGTGATATACTTTCATATAATACAAGCAAGCTCTTTTGGATATTCTTTAATAGCAGTTTCTCTGTAAAAGACCAGATTTGTTACCTTTTTGTGATAAAGTCAATCATTTGGTTCAGAAGTAGAGCTCAAATCGGTATTAGTTAACTGTATCCTATAAAAGTCTACCCTTTGAAAGATGAGTGATGAAAGTCTGTTTATCATCTTTGCATTTAGAAAAATTAGGTACATTTAGTTCAGAGAACCTGCTGAGTTGGATAATTAGACTGCCTAATTGATTACACATGAATTCATCTAAGGAATGTTTTCTATTGCCGGTATCCTGCCTGACGGGACAGAAGAAACAATTTCCTTGTACCTGATTAACAATTAGTGTTGGGGATATACTGTGAATGAGACATTTTCAGATTGTAATTAAAATGTTCCTTTATTGAAACTATTTGTAATGTGTTAACGGAATGGAAAGCAAACACCAGGGTTTGGAATTGTGGGCATTGTTAATGTAGATAATGACCAAAATATTCTGTGAGGCTCTCCAGTCTAGAGAGGAGAGACCATACATTTATAAATCTGAATGGTTAAATAGCCCTTTATAAATTCATGTGGTGGGATAGATGGAAGGGGAAGAATAGAAGAAGCATTGTCTTCCTTCTTGAAGAAGTAGGATATTAATGATGCAAAGGAAAGAATGATCTTGTATTGAAAAGATAGTGTTAATCTTGATTCTAATGCCTTCTAGAACTTGATTTTCCTAAGACTGACAATGGGGATAACAAAATCTGTACAATGTGTAGTAGGGATGAATTGATTTCTCCTTTCTAGCTCACTTAATGTAGTCACTGAAAATAAAGGAAAAATAACAGATAACATGGTCATGTATTAAATGGAATGTAAAGATTTACCTATGTCCTCCTATTGCTTTATGGAATGTAAAGAAGTTTCCCTTATGGACCTTTGCTTGAAGTGGGAGGGATGATCATAATCGACAATATAGAGGAGATAGTGTTGCTTAATTTTTGGTACTGTTTTCTCTACAAAAAAGAATGATCTTCACACTATAAATGATGAAACAAATGTCGGGAGGTTAATACCCAAGATAAGGAAGGAAGTAGTAGAACACTTTGTTGCCTTTGATGAATTCAAGTCACCTAATCCAGATGAACTCTGTTCTTATGTCCTGAAAGAATTATTAGTTGTAGTACTGTTATAATCAAGAAAAGGGCCTACTGGATTATTCTCATTTCATTTTTTGACAAGATTGCTAAACTAGTAGATGAAAAAAATGCTAAGGGCATAGTTTAACCTAAATTTTATGTATAGCTTTTGATAAATATCTCTTACTATTCTTTTGGAGAAGAGGAAGATATATGGGGCTGACAATAATACAATTCATTTCATTCAGAGGTAATTGTTGGAGTAGTTGCTGTTGGTCCTATGTCAATTGGCTGGCTGTCTCTAATGAATGCCTCAAGGAGATGTGCTTTGGTCTATGCCGTTTAATATTTTTTTAAATCACCGATGTTATAAAAGCATAAATAGTAAGCATGCATATGAAATTTGCCACTGACAAAGCTGGGAGAGATAATTAGTACATTGAATAATAGTCAAAATCCATAAGGCTCTTGGCATGTGAGAGCATTTTTCAGAATATGAGAAGATGAAATTTGATTGGGGTAAATATAAAGTTCACTTGGATATAAAAAAGTCAACTTCAGAAGAAAATAATAAGGGAAACTTTGTTATAGTTATTAGAAACAGGTAGAAGTGGTCTTGTGGATAGGGTGCTGAACTTGAAGTTAGGAGTCAATGCTGTAAGGAGAGTGATCTTAAGCATTGGAGAAGAGAGCTAAAGAATAAGAAGAGAGTTAGACTTAGCATTCTCTGTAGAAAAGAGTAAATTTAGATATCCTAGTTGAAGGATACACCTAGGGGAGGTGCTGAACTCTGGGGGCAGCAGTGAGAGAACACCATGAGAAGAAAAAGGATGTGGGGACTCTCAACATACCAGAGGTGTGAATTGCTTTGACCATCTGTGTTTTCTCTCTCTATGCCTCAAAATCAGCGACCCCACATTTGTGCCCACTCTTCCCATCCAGCAGGTATTTGAGGGAGAAGATGCTTGGATTTATGAGGGGAATGTTTTATAGTATCTTAGTGTGTTTTGTTCCTTAATGACTTTGCTTTGAACTAATTGTGTCCACTTGTCTGTTAAATGTAGGCTCATGATGTATAGTTTCAGGAGTACAGATCCACAGAGTAGTAGTTTTTGAACCCGGGATGATTCCCTTCTGTAGCTCTACTCTTTTAGTAGTTAGATCCTAGCCCAGAGTAAGTGTCCTGGGCTATGAAAGCCATGTAAGTCTTAAGGGTTGTTGTGAAGAAATTAATCTGTAAACTTTAGAATGTGACATTACTCAGAAGATCTGTAGTCTCATCAGTAAGGGTATTGCCTTCGATGAAACACGTCCAAGTTGAGTTTATGCCCATCTCTTGTATATTCTCTCATAAATATATATCACCTAAAGTGCTGAGTGCCTGAGAAGTGTGGAGAATACAAGATCCCACTGTGATTATGGTTTGTTGACTATAAAAAATTTATTTGGCAGTGCACAGCATACCCCTTAAGTCTTCTTTGCCAACAAGATATGTTTTGTGCATATGCCACAAATATATAAGATAACTTGAAAGATGTAACAGAGATGATTTGGTTAAATTTCCCCTTGGCTGTTGAAATCAAGCAAGGAAAAAAATCAGGGAGACTTAACCACTACTGTAGACTGTTTCCACTGTTATTGCTGAGCTTTAGTGCAGATTCCATCTGTAGCAAAGAGAGTCCCTATGGATAGTTAAGCTCTCTCCATATGTTCCTGTTTGTGAATGACATTGTGCTTATTGCATTGAGCCACAGAACACTTCAAATCCTCCTAAATGAAACCCATAATCATTGAAGTGAGTAAAACTTAAAGCATTATATTATTGTGAGCTATTATCATTGCTTTGTGGAACCACTGAGCCCCTGTTTTCAGCTAGGGTTGAGGGCTGCTTTGAATATTCTCCAGGAAGCCATTACCATACTCGGAGAGAAACACTAAAAAAGTGTGGGAGTTGGCAACTCATTCAGGCTGCCAGTTAGTGGGCAAGTTTGGATCTAGGATAAAACATGAGAGGAGCAGGGGCATGATTTCATTTTCTTTCTTTCAGGGATCAAAAATTTAACAATATGTAAGATTAATTTCTTATCCTTATAGATCAAATTAAAGCATGGGCTAAACATAACCTATTATATATGTATGAATACTTAAAACATTACACAGATGAAGGCCTTTTTTCATTCATGTCAGAGGAAACAAGTGATGAATGAATTTATTAATTTACCAGGTGCTATGCTGGGCATTGGGAATACAAAACCAAAATGAGACACTCCTCCTTATAGAGCTTATATATTTTTTAATTCACCTTATTTTTAATTTATGGAATGAAACAAAATCTCCATTATAATATAATAAAAAGATGATTACACATGAAACTACAAATCTGTTATGCACAACTTGCTATTCCATTTAAATGATAAAAGACACCAATTTATTTTTCTGCAGCTTATTTTTTTCAGTGTACTACATAATACATTTCAGTCTATACAAAATGTGAATCTAAAAAAAATATAGTATCTTGAATACTGGATTTGAATTCAGAAGCCCTGGATGATAGTCCTGTATTGATTGATTTATGATTTCAACTACTTGGGACTCAATTTTTTCATTTGTAAATTGAGGCTGTTAGTCTTTGCAACATATTTAAATGCATACTATTTGATTATTTTCTGAAAAGGGATAGGAAAAGAGGGTAGAAATGTGGTTCTGTTTGAAGTAGAGAAAGCCATGGAGAAATTTTCTACCTGTTCCAGTCCTACTGGTTGGCAACTGCAGATGAGGGAAAGAAGATAGAAAGTAAAAATGGGAAGGAGATAAGAAAGGTAAACAAGGTAAGGGAAAATGCACCTTTTGTTGAACTTCAGCTCCTTTCTGTCCCTCATTTCACTTTTCAAGAGCCCCTTAGGTCTTTCTCTTTGATCCCAGCCCCTAATTCTAACTCTTCTATTTTTTCCTTTCTTTAGAAATCACTCTGCACATAGCCCCTCTTCACATAATCTTTGGTTTTGTTTCTAATTTCCCTCCCCATAGCTTCTGCCCTACTAGATGCTTGCCATAGGAATCCATTTCAGAAGCATGTATCTAGGGAAATCCTTTTCCCCCTCCACCCTGTAAATGAAGATTCCATGATGGGTGGAAAGGAGGAAGAATACCCATCCTCACTGCCTCTGCCTTAGTAGAGGGAAATATATTACTGACATCCCGAGGGATAGGGTCCGAGGTTGATGCTCAAGTTGTGTAGAGAATGAGCCACTTGACCTTGGAATCAGGAAGACCTGGATACAAATCCTGTTGTGGAAGACTACTAGTTATGTGACATTGGACATTGGCCAAGTTCTTTGCTGCTCTGTGTCTTCCTTATGGGTAAAACGAAGGAGTTGTTCTTAGAGGTCTCTAAGGGCCCTTTGATTTTTAAAACTATAATTCATTAATCTCAAATTAGAACTCGAAATAGGTTCTTTCACAAAAACATTGTTATTAATAGTGGTTAAATTTTATGGTATTGATAGTATATTGGAAGCTAGGGGATAGTGCATCAGAAGAGTACTGGATAGGGACTTAGGATTCCTAAGTTCTAATTCCAGCTTTTACATCAACTAGTTTTGTTAGTCTTTGTACTGATTTGCACTGAGCAAATCATAGACAGGGCTGAATCAATGGCCTCTGCTTTCTATTCTAGCTCTAAATTTATGATTTCATGACTATAGTTTCCTCATTTGTAAAATGAGGGAATTAGGCTTCCAAGAGTCCTTACTGTTGCAGAATTGTTATGAGTCCGGTACTTTACTTCATGGTACATTATGAGTTAAATAGGTATTTGTGCCCTGGCCTAGGAATTTAACCACCATTTATAACATTGTTTCTATGGGGAAATACATTCTGAGGTCCAAACAACTGACTTACAAATGAATTTTTGGAATATTACCAGTGTATAAATGAGAGGCTGCCTGTACTAGAGGATTAAGCACTTCTCATACCATATTGGCCATCAGAGGGTCTTCCAACATCTGGAGGAATCTTTTCAAAGTTAGAATAATTTCTGTGGATAAAATATTCTTCTGTTGCTACACTGGGCCAAATAAATGCATAAAAATTAAGAGACCTTTACTCCTAAAGAACAGATTAAAGATTTCACACAGCTTTGTGTAAAAACAGTAGCATTTTAAGTATATAAAGAATGAATAGTTCTGTATTTCAATTAATTCAATAATTATCCTTTTTTGCAGTATTTTTCCTATCCCCATTTAATTTCCTGAGCATTTTAGAATTTTAGATCTCAGAGTTTTAAATTTAAGTTAATCATTTTTGTGTGCATTTGTTCATATTGACATCGATTTTGAAAGTACCACTGTTTTGGAACAGTTTCAGAATTCCATTGGTTCCAGATGTCCTGTGTATTTGCTTATATATTTATATGATTGTTATGGTAACAAATCAAATACATAACATTTAAGAAGCTAGGGGATTTACGTAGGTGTTAGAGGTGAGAAAAATCTATACTTTTCATCTTTTGTAGACAATGGGGATATATCAGGTTTGAAATAATCTAATTGGGCTTTTTCCAAAGGACTCAGAAAATAATGCAAGTAATAGTTAGTATTAGCTCTTCCCATAAGACTGTGTCCCCAGTAATTGTTTGTCTTAGTTATTTGTATTAGGATAATAAGGAAATGAAAATGTACCAGGCTTTAATGCAGGAAGCCATGTAATCACATTCCAATTACATTAGCAATAGGTAATTTATGCCATTGTTAGAGAAAATAGAAAATTTTTTTTGGAAATTTAAATGAATGAGGAACATTCAGAAATCTTTTGAATCTATCTCATTCATTTTGAATATCATACTGTTATCATCTATAACTGAAATTAACATTGGAATGTGGTTACATGACTTCCTGCATTAAAGCCTGGCACATTTTCATTTCCTTATTATCCTAACACAAATAATGAAGTTGTTTTGAGAAATAGAAGGAGCAGGATCTTAAAAGGATTTTTAAAAAGTTCTTTCCTCACACTTTGCCCTTCTCTTTGGTTATTGATACCAGGTGTTTTGTGACAGCACTATACCATAGCAGAAACTGGTTAAGGCACGAGTAGATTAAGATTAGGAAATCCAGGATGAGGAAGAGAGAGAAATGGAAGAACAAGAAAGGAAAAACAGAGAGGGAGAGGGAAAGAAGGAAGGGAAAAGAAGAGGAGAGGAGGAGGAATAATAGAAGAGTGATAGAGAGGGAAAAGGGAGAGAGAAAGAAAAACAAATTTCTGAAAGGTAATTACCTTAACTACATTAAGAAGAAGCTTAAAAGCACTTCTTTGACTCTTTCTACTTAAACTGCTTTTAAGCACTCATTGACCCAAAGTCACTATTTACATCAAATATCAGCTATCATCATTAAATGTAGTATTTTAATTCACAAAGTGCTTCAAAAAACATTTTCTCATGGGATTTTCACCAGAACTTTGTCAGATAGTTAATACAAATAATAATCCCTTTTTATAGATGAGAAAGTTGGCATACCTGCTTTCTAAAAGTCCCTGAAACAATCCTCCCCCTTTCAATGGCTCTTCATACTGCTTTTCATATTAGAGATTATGATGTCATTATCTCAGCTGTTTCCAGTGATTATCACAAGTGGTGTGAGTGAATCAATCAATGACTTGGTAACCTGAGGAACCAACAGGATTATTTGGAACCAGTCTGCTTAAGTTCAGGTGCAACTTTTATGAATTAAACATAAACATATTCCTTCATACTAATCACGAAAGTTGTTGCAGCCTTTCCTAAATTGCCCCTCTTTGATCCAAGGACCTTTGTCTACCATATGTGTTGTTTTCAGTCTATTGTGGTCTTCTTTGACCTGTAATGCATTTGATGAAGTATGGAACTTGACATTATAAAGGCAATAATGGGAGAAATGGGCCCAGAGAGCACAAATGACATTAGCTATTAGTTTCACATTCACTACAAAATAACTAATTAGAAGTATGTAATTGATCTTTTAAAAATTCCTAACATATATGTATATTTATCAGCTTAGGATGAGTGACAAAATAGTGTTTTCAGAGGTTTTATTTAAAATAGCTTGTTATCTGCTTGCTAACTCCTCCCTTACCTTGGATTTCAATTACCTTAACCATCTAACACTTTCCAGTTTACTAATCGTTCTCTTTAATGGAGAATACAGAAGAAGCAAAATAGGGATTGATTTGTTTTGCCGTCTTTCTTCTGTTAATATTTCATCTTTTTGTTTTATATTCAAAACAATTTAATTTAAACTTCTTTATTGTTACTAATATTTTTATAAGCCCCATTCATTCTGGCCTTCACTTTTCTTGACTATTTGTGGCCCTCTTTTGATTTCATTCTAATATGTTGAGATGCATCCATAATCAAAGATTGTGTGAGTGATACCAGAGGGAAGATAAATATGAATTTAAGGCTAGGACTTGGTTTGGGGATTATGTTCTGTGAACTTTTGGTTTAACAGCCCTTGCATTTCCATACTGTAGAGTTTAAATTTAAACTCAGATTTGCAGTTTCAGATCCTTGTATTTACTTATATATCTGAACTTTTCAAAGTTGGACATCCTAAAAAATCTAGATTAAACATCCAATTCTAAGGTTACAAGCCTGACTATCCCTAATTTCTTACTTTCAATATTACAAATGTTGAGATGACATTTTCATTTTCTTCCACTAGTTCTATAATTTCCACATGAACTTCCTTATTCACGAATTTTTCCTTATAGTAATAATAAACTAAATATTAGTAATTATTCTATATTAATAATATTATACATTCATATTTCTGTAGCACTTTTCTGTATGACCATACAAAAATCCCTTAAGTTCTTAGGATCTCAGGCAACTTTTTAAGAGTAAATTGAACATCACATTGGTAGGAAGAAATTCTTTGTTAGGTATTACCTGCACTAGTGAAATCCAGATATATGTCAATATAATTCTTTAATATTTGCAAAAAGACTTTGCTCATCCCCTTTGAGGTAGTTAGTAAAACAAGTATTCTTATCCCCATTTTATGGATGAAAAAGCAATAATCATACAGCTAGTAAATGTCAGAGCTGATTTTCAAATCTAAGTTTAATTTCACTGATAGCTTTGGAGAATACTTGGGTTGAAAAGAGTTATAATTTGGATGTCCCAGTGAACCTTGTATAGAATAGCTGTAGTTATCTTTTATGGGATGGGGATGAAATGAACTGAAGAAGCTAGGGCTGAGTTCACCATATATTTGCTGTTATCCCATTCTAAAGCTATTCTCGGGTCTCTGATACATGCTGACCAGGTGAGTTTGGGTAAATTACTTAATTCCTCACTGCCATGAGTTACTTTCTAAGAGACATTATATGCAGAATAAATACAAGGTAAATTTTGAGGGGACATACATATTGGGGAAGAGAAGCAAAACAGGCCTTGTGTAGGTGATTCTTTCTGAGATTTGAAGGCCAGCTAGGGTTTCTAAGAAGTAAAAAGGGTGGAAGAGTACATTCCAGGCATGGAAGAGAGGACGAACTGTTTATCCAGGCTTATGGAAATAGAAGATATGAAAAGAGGAGAAAGACACAGTAACTGGAGTAGAGTACATAAAGGGGAGACTGGAAAAGTACATTAAGACAAGGTTGTCAAAGTTTTTGGAAGTCAAAAAAGGACTTTGTATTTAATCCTAGAGTTAATTGGTAGCTAGTGGAAATTTGGGGGGATGTGGAGGCAGACTCAAGGCAGGGGTGAATGACATAATTAGACTTATGACTTAGATTGACAGTGTTTAGGATGAACTATAAAAAGGAGAGATTTAAGGTAAGGAGGCCAAATAGTAAGCTCAAACGGAAGTCCAGTAAAAGGCAAAGAGGATCTATATTAGGATATTGGATATGTGATTCAGATAAAATGGGGAAAATGTGAGGGATATTATGGAGATAGCATGGGAAAGATTTGGCAACTTAAGGAAATGATGGAGCTAAGTAAGTATAGGATACAAATATGTTCTATATAATACTAGTTCAGTAAGTATCTTTGGGCAATAATGACATTGTCCTTAAAACATTTTAACAGAGTTTCGCTGCCACATTTTGGGTCTCCCGTTCTAGAAATCGTATTTTTGGATCTCATAGGTGCCCAAGAAGAAAATTTGATGATTGGTGATTATGAACATCTTGTTGTATGCTTATTGTACAGGCATAAATGTGAGAATATTTTAATAATAATAGTAAAGAATAATAACCTTCCTAATTTTTTAAAACAAATCTATAATTTCATTAATTTAAGGAATTGTAAATGACAACATTCTTTACCAGTAGAGATGGATAGATAGATATATTTGTTCTGCAACTTAAAGCCATAATTGCTTGATAGACAGCATGAAAAAATGGATAGGAAGCCATCATTTTTTTATGATAAACTGATGAGTACTACTTTTTTTACAACAATATTTTGCTAATATATCAGGAAATCGAAAATACGACATACCCAAAGAGCAAAATCAGACCGCTATCAGGCCTAAGGTATTTTACTTTTATATTTACAGAGAATGTAGTGTTTAGCTTGATTTCTGGGGCATATTTAGCCATTTTAAAATGCTATTTGTAGCTATTTCCTTACTGTATGACTATGCTTCAAGTATCTAATATTCAGGGTTAGCCTTTCCCCTCTCTAGTCTTCTCTTCTGTAAAATGGGAATAATAATAATAGCACCTACTTTCTCTTTTATGACAATAAAGTGAGATTATATTTATAAGATGCTTTAGAAATATATATATATATATATAACATGTATTGTTATTAATGATGATTTCATGTTAGGTTCTAAAGACTAGCAAAGATTTTGCAAATCTGCTATTAGTAGCATGAGAGAATAACAAACTACCTTTGTTTGTATTCAAATTACACTCAGCCCAGTGAGCCCAATATTTTTGGTTAATTACAAGGTCCTTTGTCCTTGGAGAAGGCTTTACTCTTTAATTCTCAATTGCTGAAGTTCCTGAAAAACAGTCCCATTATCATTGATTATATTGGATAGGCTTTTATAAAAACCTCACTGGCTAAGACATCTTTATATGTAATAACTCATTTTATATTTTGAAGTGTATCATTGTACCTGCTTGGGATAATTCATCAGAAATCCTGGATAGAATGCAATATTTGGAGTCAGGAAATATCCACTTCAAATTCTACCTCAGACACTTATTGGCTTTGTGTTCTTGTCTGTCTTTCTTCATGTCTTTTCCCTCTGTTGAGAAAAACTTCTTTTCAATTAGCAAATCTTTTCACCAGAAAAATGAGGCTGAGGAAGCATTTTGCAGATTAAAATAATTTAAAATATTTTAAAATTAAAATTTGCAGATAAAACAATTATGAACTAGAAATTGATGACTTTTTGTATAACACTTAATGAACTTCAATATTCTGTCAGTTTCCTTTTGAATTTAATTTTATATGAAAGCCTTCTTCTGCTAAAAGTCTGGTATTGTTAAATTTTACATTAGTAGGAATAAAACACAGTTTTAGCTGTAATGTGGATCAATCCATATATTTGGCAAGATGTAAGCACTGAGAATAAGTACATTTCAAATTTCCCACAGTGATATCAGATTTGATACTATAGAAAATACAGATTACAGTGAAGTATTTGCCAATTTTCTTTGAGTAAACTTTTGTACTTGGTTCAGTTTTTTTTCCCCCCAGACTTCTCAGAATCAGTACTAAAATGTGGAATGTGGTAAGGATAGATCTATTTAAGATAGAAAAGATAGTTTTGTTCTTTCTTGTCTGAAGCAAACAGTTGTGTTTTTATAACATATTACTAACCCTGATTCATTTGCTTTGCCACTCCATGGAATTAGTAAAGTTCCTCTGAAGAAAATCTACCCCTTAACACCAAGATTTAGATAGGTCATGTATTTGTGACATGTGCACTGATCTCAAGTTTCAGTAGGAATTGATCACATACCTTCCGTAAGAATTTTAATAGAATCTTTTATTTGCAAGTATCTGAAGATGATCTCCTTAAATTGGCCAGTTATAAAGAGGAAAGGAAAACGAAAGACATTTATTGAATTTAGTCTGAAAAAAAGCTAATATTTGTAGTACATTTTATACTCTGTTTTGATCCAGGAGATGAGCAGTATTTTTTGGTCTGGCTCATAGACTATCAGTTTAATTAGTTTGTGGTTCTGGAGACAGCATGGAATATCACATATTCACTTGGCCTCAGTGTTATATATTACTTAGACTATAAATTGCACAGAAGATGTGGACTAGCAGAGTTAAGACGATATTTCCTAACCTGGGAATTTCTTTCCTAATAAAAGCACAGACCAAGTCTCTATCCCTCTACCTTATAGTTATAGAATCACAAAATTCCAAATTTAGCTAGAATTGGGTATCGAACCCAAATCCATACTCCCAAGAGTCCCTACTACCACTGCTACCCACTCAATGGTTATCTAGCATTTACTTGAAGACTTCTGGGGGTAAGGAGTAAAGGGAAAGACCTTATTCTCTCCCGAAGCAGAACTACATTTTTGAGTAGCACTCATTGTCAGATTTTTTTCCCTTTACATCAATTCCAAATTTAATCTCTTTGTAACTTGGACTTAATTCTTTCTTCTGGGGTCATTTAGATCAAGGCTAATCCTTCTTCCACATGACAGCCTTACAAGTATTTGAAGACAGCTCTCATTTTCTAAAAATAGTCTCTACCTGGGCTTCTGTATTATCAGGCTGTAAAGAAATATTAACATCTGGTTTATTCATAAGCTAAGTTTTCCATCTACAGTTTTGATTCACTTACCCTACATAATAAAAGTGAGATATTCAGATATTCATTTTTACAAAAAGGATCTTTGACTTCCTTAGCTTGGAAAATTCTTGGTGAGGGAACTCTCTCCATAAAGACAATCACTTTTTGGACTTAATGAAATCCTAAGGAATTACCTAGGCATGCTTGGTCAAGGGTCACTCAGCCAGTTAGACTTAATTCAAATCATGTATTTGATACTTTCTTACTCCAGGCTCAAAATTAGCTATGTGGCCTCTACATTTTTATAGTAATACATTTCCGTATTAGAATTAATTTAGAATAGTGAAACAGAACACTAGACTGGGAATTGAGAAAACTATCTCTGCTACTTCCTAAATAATCAATCCAATAAGCATTTATTAAATAACTACATTGTGCATGCCAATATAATAAGTGAAACAATCCTTGTTCAAAGGGAAATTACATTTTAACAAGGAAGACAAAGACATATGTAAGTACAATCATCCCTTCCATATCACTACTTTCCTTATTACAGATGTTGATATGTCATGGCTAGACCTAAAAAATTAAATGGTCATTTTGGAGTTTCATGGAAGCCTCAGATAATAGAGAAGTTTAGAAACTTAGAAATGCATAAAATATGTTTGTAGTATTATATAATATTAATATATTTTATCTTTTAATATCACAGTAATTTTGACTTCTTGGGCATGAAGAAAGGGCCAAAAATTATGCAAGATTGTCCAGATCTTGGGGGACACCATGCCTTATACCCCTATGATGTGGAAGGGACAACTATATACAGAATCAGTTTAAGAAGAATAAATACAAAATAATTAAATCCAAGGTAATTTGAGAGTAAGAGGACTACTAGTATATTTGTAGCAGGGGAGGAGGGTGGAAAGATGATAGGAAATAGGAAAGTAACATGTAGAAAACTATATTTGAAAGAAATTCTGTGAGATAAGAGGTGAAGAGGGAGTGCAACTTTGGCCAGTTCCTCTCTGGGCATTTCCATCTGTAAACTAAGGAGACTGAAATAGATGATCTCTTAAGTTCCTTCCCAGCTTTGAAAAATGAATCTATGAATCTGATTCCTGATGTTGATGTTCATAATGTACTAAGGAAGGTGTTCTTTATAAGCATATATTAAAAAATGAACAACATTTCAATGGTGGCCATACAAAGCCTTGCATTTACTTTTTTATGGAATTTAGGTTTGGGGACTGAATAATTTTTAAGTGTTCTTTTAAAATTTATGTACTGCTTGAAGACTATGTTGGCTTGAGACAATTTCACATTTAGTAATATTGCACATCAGCTGCCTTAGTCTTCGCTACTTAATCCTGCTTTTGGATCATAGAAATAGCTTTCATAGTTGGTGGCTTAGAAGGGGGGAAAATGTTTCAAATCAAAGTTATGTAATATTTTCATCTTGCTGTTTAATAGTTAATGCTCCTGCAGGTCGACAGTAGCATTTCTTAAACGTGGCACTTCTCACAAACCATTTTTTAAAAGAAATAATAGGCTTGAGCCAACTTGTTCTTTGAAGTGGAACTTCCAGACCATTTAAAAGAAAGGCATTCTGCACTTGTATTGTCTTAACAGTAAATATATCACCCAAGCTGAATCTTCTATTTTTGCAAAGGTGGTTTAAAAAGATGTTTTTGGAGGGAAATGAAAGCCAATAATGCCTCATAGGAATTAGAGTGAAGGAAAAAATTATGTCAGGTAAATGATTATTCGGAAATGAGACATTCTCCTACATTGAATAAAATTGCTTACTGTTTTCTTCATCATGGAAAAGAATAAAATGTGGTAACAATTTTCTGTATTTGAATTGCTGCCACACATAATTGGGTACAATAGAGCTAAAACTTTGATTTTGGTGAAATGCTTAGTCTGTGTGTTGGATTAAAACATGTACAACAAATCATTCAAATCCTAAATTTTTAATACTATTTTTATTTAAATTTTTAATATTGCTTTTTGCCTTTTAATTAGGAGAGGTTCAAGAGCAAGAACAAAATTGGCATCAAAATAATTGTGTATTAAAATATTATCCTTGCCATTTAAAAAATGGTTGTCTTTAATAATGATAATAAAATAATAAGTAGCACTTATAGAATGCTTACCATGTGTCAGGCACTATGCTTAATAAGCAGTTTACAATAATTATCCTATTTGATCCTCATAACCGCCCTGGGAGGTAAATGCTATTATTATCCCCATTTAACATATGGGGAAACTGGGGCAAGCAGAGGTTAAGTGATTTGTCTGGGATCACACAGCTTGATAGAAAATGTCTGAGGCCAAATTAGAACCAGTTCATATCTACAAATCCTATCTATTGGAATAGTCTTTCCATTAGTACAAATTATGTAGCCTAAACAAATTAGCTATCAAATGCAGCTGGTTAAATTAAAGAGAGAAATTTAGTACAGAGGAAAATTTGAAACTTTAAAAAAATTTTTGTTTTTTAAAAAGTACTTGCACAAAGAATTATTGTTACCTATATACTTTGACCCAACAATACCACTACTTGGTCTATTTTCAGAGGATAATTAGGAGAAAAGGAGAAGAAACTATATGTTCTAAAATATTTATAGCAGCTCTCGTTGTAGTGGAACATTTCAGAGATGCCCATCAGTTTGGTAATGGCTGAATAAGTTGTGACATATGATTGTGATGGAATACTACTATGCTGTAAGAAATGATGAGTTCAATGATTTTTAGAAAAACTTGGAAAGACTTGCACAAAATAATGAAGAATGAAATGAACAGAGCCAAGAGAATTTTGCATATAGTAATAGTAATTTTAAGAACGACTGAACAAATAAGTTATTTTGTTGTAAATACCCAAATTAACTATAAAGGACTTATGAAGAAAAATGCTATCTGCATCCAGAGAAAGAACTGATAAATATATGTATGTAACAATCTTACATATATACATATCTGTGTTTAATCATGACCATCTCTGGGGCAGGTGGAGGGGAGAGAGAAAAAAATAAATTTCCATGATAATTTTATTGTATATTTGAAAGGAATAACAAGTTTTACAAAGTAGATTTACAGTTTCATATTCAATCAATTTTGTATTGTACTATATCCTGTAAATAATTGTTTCATCACATAAATTAAAAATAAAAAAATGTGAAAGTGCTTGAAAAAATAAATTTGAAACACTGTATCAAGCAACAAGATAGTGTAACTACAGCTCAAACAAAGGTGCTGGAATGCATGCATGAATGAATGAATGAAAAGTCAGTTATTAAATGCTTAGTATTTCTAAAGCATTATCTTGTGTTAGGGATGCAAATGCAAAAATAAAGAAGTTTCTGTCCTCAAAAACCTTCCATTCCAATTTGAAGACATGAGAGAAATAATGATTTTAAAACTAAGAAAGGAAAATCAGGTAGCTTAGAAGTTAATTAAAACTTGAAAGTGATAACAGGACTTAAAATATTTGATGTTAATAAAATTCTCAGTTATAAATTACCATGTCTCTTAAGTTTTTTCAGTCACATATATTTTTTCTTTCTCCTTCTCCTGCCTTTCCAATATTTGAGAAATATTTTTTCTATTCATGTCTACATTATTTTTTCCTTGACAAGTTTCATTCATTATCACTAGTAGCAACAGGAAAATGATAACAGATTTTTAAAAAATGTTCTAGTCCAATTAACAGGTCACTGGTAGGGCCTTATAAATGAATTAAAAATCTAATATAGACCTTTCCTTAAGGGTGGCACATTAAAATGAGATGCAAGGAAATTGCTTTGGCTAGAAGCTATTGCCAACACCCTGTTGTATATACAAGAGCCCTTTAGATCGATCATTCAAATACTGGGGGTGATATGACAGCCCCAATTTCTGATCAATCTGCCCTCTCCCCACATTATGTTTTTCCAAGATCTCTATTAAAGATTACCAGACTTGGTAAGATGAGACAAAATTTAACCACCAAAAGTTTAGGGACCACTGAATTAGAGATTAGAAACAGAATTTGTAAATTTGCAGTTATGGAATCCCTTTGCTTCAAGTCTACTATTTGAAAAAGTGCACAAAATTCTCCTCAGAAAAGGATTATAATAATAATCAGCTAAATTCTCTATAAGGTTTTAAAATTTTAAAACACTTTACAGAGATTATCTCCTTTTTTCCTTGCAAAAATCACAAACCTATGAAGTAGGCTTATAAGGTATTATCTTTATTTATAAATAAAGAAATTGAGACCCAGAGAAGTAGGATTCAAACCCAGATTTTCCTGTGGCTTAATCCAGCAACCTAATCTACTTTGCCAGTCAGCTTTTGCCAGGAAAAAAAAAGCACAAGTTAATAATGTCTGACAAACCAACTAGTCTGTGTAAAAAATGTTTAGTGATCTCTGACATGGATAAATTGATATCTCATTCTTTTGCTTGTAATTTTTATGAAAAGAAGGATTTAAAATAATTGGAGACTAGTGCCCCAAATTATATCCTTCTGTCTTCCCTGTACTTTTGTGGTTCTTTGAGTTCAGGAAATGGGTAACAGTGGCAAGATTTCGTGTACCACATACTCTCCTTTCTCTGTAAGCAGCACAGTTGCCACAGGACAAAGGATAATTAGAAATGAAAGTGGAGTAATACTGGAGGCCATACTACTGCTCTACATTGAGAGGTCACATACTCAGCTGGGAACTAGAGGCTGTACAAGCACGTTGGGTAGATCTGAAGCCTTGTGCGCAAATTTAATAAGACTGGTACATGATAGGTGAGCTTAGGCACAAAAAGTCTAGAACATTTATCTTTAGTTGTGAATGTAAGGGTGCAGAATTTCTCACAGATCAAGCATAGAACACAAACATTTAAACATGTTTAGCAAAGACTGTGAATTTGAGGGAAGTCAGGCCTTTTGTCCCTAGGCTCTTAAGTTTATTGTAGTGTTATTCTAAAATTCATAATAACTTGTGAAAGTATTGTTAAGGCTCTACCGTAGTTATCCTGGTAACAATTATTAACATTGATACCAAATATTAAAGGTCACAGGATGAGGTACAGAGAGTTTGGGGGTGAGAGGGTAGAGAAGGGGGGTAGGGATGGAAATTTCTCAAAGCTTCAATTCTACCTTTATCATGTCTTAGCAATAGGACTTGAGCAAGTCACTTAAACCCTTCAGTTTCCTAATCTGCAAAATTGAGAAAATAAATAATAACTACCTTACTAGATTGTTGTGAAACTAAACAAGAAGATTCATGTAAAGAACTCCAAAAACCTTAAAGCTGTAGATCAATGTTATTTGATTCCAAACCAGCATTGAATTAGACACAGTCTTTGTCTAGCAGAGTGACAATCTGGAAAAATATTGTGTAAATATAATTTGGTGCTATTTAAGGGCTATGGGAATGAATTCTTGTGAATAATTAGACTTATTAGTAAGGAATTTGAATTGTGGATAAATTCTTCTGTGGTTGCAGAGCTGAATTGAATGGCACGACTCTGGCTGCCTAAAAAAAGTGGGTCATAAACCACATGTCCAAATTTATTGAGAAGTAAAATCTATAGTAATAAAATCCTTTCCAGAAATATATATATATATATATATATATATATATATATATATATATATATATATATATATATTACTTAACCCACCTAAGGGACCCAAACTTTTTCCTGCAGTTGACATTTCTGACCAGCAATAAGGGTCCAACTGTCATGCAGTATGAATTTATGATGGATTATATCATTGTAATTTTGTACTTTTTCTAAGTTGTAATAGGCAGGCAAATTACTAAGATCTGGAGTGGAGAAAAAGAAGTTGAAAGGTTACCTGGGATTGGGGATTACCAGGAGTTAACCTCAATAGGTCAAGAGATTCTTTGACATTGGTATGTATGTCATATGACTGAAATTATTTCTCTATGGGAGGAGGGCATGGGCATGGTACAAATCAAATGGTACATGGTACAAATTCAGAAATCATTTATTAAGCATTTGCTAAGTGCCAGACACTGTACTAAGCCCTGGAAGACAGTCTCTACCCTCAAGGAGCTTAGATTCTAAGGTGGGGAAGGGAAAAGACAACAGCACATAAAAAGGAATCTGAAAAATAGAAAGGGAGGGCAAAGAGTCTGCCCCTGGGGGAATGATGAAGAGTCCAGAAAGGAAATGAAAGAGCGCACATATATCCTTTGATTATGATATTTCAAGGCAGTCTTTGAAAAGACTGAGTGATCAATGGATAGATTTTTTTCAGTGGCACCCTCAGCATGAAAATGCATAATAATATTTATCTCAGTTGTGAAAATCCTAGCTTGCATGTCATTTTATTTTATTTTTTTATTAAAACTTTTTATTTGCAAGACATATGTGTGGGTAATTCTTCAACATTGACCCTTGCAAAGCTTTCTATTACAAATTTTCCCTCCTGCTCCCCAACCTTCCCCTAGATGGCAGGAAATCCACTACATGCTAATTATGTTAAAATACTTGACAAATCGAATATATGTATATGTATACATATTTCCACACTTATCATTGTTGTTGCATGTCATTTTAACATTTTTTTCTACCTTTAGATTTCAGGATCACTTTGTATTAGCAAAAAAAATATCAAAGAGAAGATTGTAAAGTTCACTGTATACAATTTTAATAGACAGAAAGTAGACTGCATGTGTTAATCTGTTTTGTTAAAATATTATACTTATCTCAGTAAGTTACCTGAAAGGGGGAGAGAAGCTCAAAATCCTTTCCTTTTTACATATTTTATGAAGTTTTTAAAAAGTGAAGATATTTGGATGATTCTGCATATCACAGATGATATGATGTGAGGAAGAATGGTCAGATAATATTTTCTTCTTAATGGACAAAACAACTTTTAGATATTGAAGTATCTCTAACCAGGCCTTATTACCTGCATTTCTCATCCTAACTGATCCACCACATATCTTATATTTCAGTCATCCATCAAAAGGCCCATATTAAGTGCTTATAGTTGATATTTAAATATTTCAAAATGTATAATTTCATCTACAAGTATATACTCCCTCCATAAATACAGATTGCAACTCCCTTTATACCTTTTTATGATGTTGATGTGCCTTCCAGAATTCATCATTAGGTGGCCAGTGGTAAGCACATCAAAGCTTAGCATAGCTTTTAGGAACATAGGTAACCTCCAGTCCCCAGAGAGATTTGGGAGTAGAATTTTTCTGAGGCCTGTACTTAATATTCTAAAGAATTGAACCAAAGAAATCCATGCTATATTTCTTTTTATGATATATTCAAAAGGGCAATGCTAGTATTTCAGGGAACTATAACATGAAATGATTCCACAGTAATAAGTTTTCTTTATTTGACGGTTCCCAATGAAGCCCACATTTTAACTACTATTTTTGACCATTTACCCATTGTTTCTTTGATAGTTTTTGGTTTATTCTTAAATGAGAAGTTAGTTGATTGAATCTGAACAAATTCAGCAGCCTACTAAAGAGAATCAAGATACATAAATTAGACCTATAATTTAGCCTGTCATCTTGAAGCAAAATAAAGATCATTAAAAGTTTGCAAATTGTACAATTTGTATTATATTTTAATGATTTTTTGTTATGGAGATTATATAAATGTCCCGAGGGAAAAAATCATTCTTAGTCTATATCCAACAAAATAGGGTAATATTTACATTATGTAAAAATATCCATTGAAGTCTACAACTCACAAAATTACTACATTGTAGAAATCTAGTAATTATTATAAAATCTGATGTTTTATAATAATAGTAAAATGGAAAAGATAAGTGGAATCAAGAGAAAAAATCTTCCTATTGGTAAATAAATATTTCAGTATTAGATATTTATCAACTCCAGTCATCACTATATTCAGGGATCTTGATTTATGGAATTGATACATTCCAGCAAAACTGTCTGAAAAAAACTTTTAAAGTTCTATTCACTCCCATTCTTATTTATCTTCATCAGAAAATCAGTCCTATATTCCTGCCAAAACAAACAAACAAACAACAAACAAATGAACAGAATTCTCTTGGTATGCTGACTTTAATTTAATTTAATTTAACAAACCTTTTTTAAGTACTTGCTATGTGAAGAGCACTGTTCTAAGCCAGCAAACTATGGCTCAAGGGCCAAATTCAGTTTGTTGCCTGGCCTGAAATGTAAAAACCATTCTTAGTTCATGGGCTATACCAGTGATGAACCAGACTTGATCTATGGGCTTGTGATTTACTGACTCCTGTTCTAGGCAATGGGATTATTTAACCTAATGTAGTTTAGTCTTGTTGGGGAAAAGGTAGTAATTCAATACCTCACTACAGGATGCTGGCACTTTTGATGTAGAATTTCTCTGCTCCTATGTGGCAATTTATCCTTCACTTTTCCAACCCTTAGATCTCCTTTCATACACAGCCATATATCTATACTCTGAACTGAAGAGTTCTCTCATGAAGAGAATATGAAGAGTCTCTCAATATTGGGATTATCAATTTACAACTTTCTGTATCATGTTTCCTTCCTTTTATTTTTGTTTAAGTATTTATATTTTTATAGATTTAGCCATGTCATGCTGAGTAGTCACTAGAGCACACACATTCTGTTAGCAAGCTACAAGCAATTACTACATGCCCATGATTGGGGTTACATCTGACTCTTGACTCCATTTGGGGTTTTCTCCTTTTTCAATTCATTTTGCAGATGAGTAAACTGAGGCAAAAGGGGTTATGTAACTTGCCCTGGATCACATAGCTAGTAAGTGTCTGAGGCTGGATTTGAACTTAGGTCTTCCTGACTCCAGCCAGGCACTCTTATCTACTATGCTGTCTAGCTGGCCACACAATATGCCTGGTACCATGCTAAATGCTGGGAGTACAAAGAAACACAAAAGACATAGTCCTGGCTTCAAGGAACTCACATATTAATGGCAGAGGTGACATGAAAACTATATACATATATGGGATATTTAGGGTATCTCATTAAGTAAAATTTGACTGAAACTATTGGGACATCTTGTCTAAAAGGTACAAAAGGTAATTTGAGGAGAAAAGAACCTGGCCTATTCTCTATGTGTACCTTTAATTTGAACTTCCCTAAATTTTTAGTTTGGAGATAAACTTATTAATAATAGCTAAAGTTTATTGAATACTTTATAATTTTCATTAGTTGCAGATTCCTTATTTTGTCAGGGTTTTTTTTAAGTTTAAAATCCTATAAAAGTGTATTTTTATGTGAGATATTCATTGAAAATTATTTTTATGTAAAAACATTTTAATTATCCTAAAGAATCTTCTGATCAGTTATTTTGTAAAACGAATAATCATATGCTAATTCACAAGTCAAAGGCCTGGGAACTAGAATATTAAAGAATAGTGGTCAGGGAAAGAATTTATCATGTTAAGTGTGAGCAGGAGATCTAGGAGCTGGGAAATCAGCAAGGTAAGAAGGCATCATCAAAGGATGAAGTGGGAAAGAATTGAGGAATTCAGAAGGTCACATAGCTTGAAGTATAGTATTAGCAAGCAGATCTTTATCCTACTGCCCATCCATGTCCCTTGTTGGCAGCTTTCCTCATAACAACCTCCTCCAGAGAACTGTTCAGTACAAATGTACTTAATGAGGTCTGACATTCCATCTGTGCCTTCCTACACAACTGTTTTTCCCTGATAAATGTCTCTGATAATCAAGAATTATTTATATTAAGATAAGTTTATATTAAGCAAAGTTTAAGATTACTCCTCAAAGGAGCAATTAGATGATTCAGTGGGGTAGAACTCTGGCCCTGGAGTTGGGGGAACCTGAGTTCAAATCCAGCCTCAGATAAGTGACACCGACTAGCAGTGTGACTCTGGATAAGTCACTTAACTCTGATTGCCTTGCCCTTCCCTCAAAAATTTTCTCATAAGAAAACCTTTCAGAGTAAAACTCACATAATGGTATTTGTATGTATACATGTATGTGGATATATATGTATATCAAAAAACCCTTAGAAATAGCTAGATTATTATCTTAAAGGGGACTTTTGTCAAATATCTCTTATGGTATACAATTTGGCGTTAAGAGCAGTCATATTTCAAAACAGTCCAACATCTGGAGATACAGGTTACAAATAGTATTTTCTTGTTTTTTTTAAAGTTTTTTTAAAGTTATTTTTAACATAAAAAAGAGGTTATGAACTATAATTGCCTTTATGATTTCTTGCTAAAAGAAAATAATTAATTTTATTAATATAAAACATATATTCACATAAACTGACATTGTTCAATAGGGATTATGTTAGACAATAGTAATAGTGGTGATTTGTTTACAAACATTATTCTAGAAATTTGAACTACCCAGGCTGATACAGTTTTTTCTCCTGACTGGAGTGTATTAGTCATTCTGGGACAATGAGGATTAAAAGCTGTTATGTTCTCTAGGGAAGAGTTGGTTACTAAAATGACATGGAGTTGTCAGTGTCTGGCTTTTTTTTTTAATCTTTTGTGTGTTGCTGGGTAATTCTCTGATCAGTTTGATATTAGTTCTTCTGACTACCCTGACAAGCATTCATGCTCCCAAGATCCATTTTATCTTGAACTTGTTGTGTTCCCCATTAACTAAGATGGGGTAGGTAAGGAGGAAAATCAGTTTGGCAGAAGTGCATAGGACCATATAGGAGGATTTTTCAATAATCTTGGTGAAATATGAAAACAATCTGAGTTAAGGTAGTTGCTATGGAATGAGACAGAAGAAATCAGATGCCAATGATGATGTGAAGGTAGAAATGTTAAGATTTGGTAACTGCTTGGATTTATAGGATAAGAGAGATTGAGGAATCAAGGATTACATCAAGGATAGGAACCTCAAAGATGGAAAGAGTGGAGATGTCTTTATCAAAAATGGGGAAATTTGGAATTTCAAATTTCTTTTTTTAAATAATAGCTTTTTATTTTCAAAATATATGCAAAGATAGTTTTCACCATTCACCCTTGCAAAATCTTGTGTTCCAATTTTTTTCCTTTCCTTTTCTCTATCTGCTTCCCTAGGCAGCAAGTAATCCAATATATGTTAAACATGTGCAATTCTTCTGCACATATTTCCACAATTACCATGCTGCATAACAAAAATCAGATCAAAAAGGGAAAAAATGAGAAAGAAAACAAAAAACAAGCAAGCAATAGAAAAGGTGAAAATACTATGATGTGATTCACATTCAGTCCTTACAATCCTTTTTCTGGGTGTAGATGGCTATCTCCATCACAAATCTATTGGAATTGGCCTGAATCACTACATTGTTGAAAAGAACCACGTTCTTCAGAATTGATCATCACCTCATTTTGTTGTCATTATGTACAGTGTTCTTTTGGTTCTACTCACTGCAGCTGCAAATTTCAAAGAAAAAATACTATTATAACAAAACCAATCATAGGTCATCCAGCCTCTTCTTGAAAATCTCCAGTGAAGTGTTTTTCTCCTCTTGAGACCCAACATTTCACTTTTTTCCACAATGCTAATCATTAAAATGGTATTTTTTTTTCTGACATCAGACCTAAATTTTCAACTTCCACCTATTGTTCCTGGTTCTGCCCTTTCGGATCAAACAGAATGAGACTAATTGCTATTCTACACTCTTCAGTTTCTTGAAGATAGCTATAAACTGAGTCTTTTCCTTTCATGGTTCCCCTCCTCTGAACATTCTCTAGTTTGTCTGACTCCATTTTTCCTAAACCATGGTGCCCAGAATTGAACATAATACATCAGATATAGTCTGACCAGAATAAAGAACAGTAGAATTCTCATTTCCTTGGTCTTAGAATAGGAACTTCTTACAGCAGTTGAAGATATTAGTTTTTTCTTTAGGGATGATTTGCTTTAGCTAATTTCCAGGACTCTGTTCTGTCACCCACAGGCCAGCATGACTTTAGCTCTTTACTCTTGACATTCATGATAAATACTTAATGTCTTTCGGAATAGGATAGTGTGAGGCTTTATTTCTAGAAATTCCTGACCTCATTATATAGCAAACTTGCAGCTATTTTTCCTTTATTGAGATGTTTCCCCGGGAAAGAAGAGCTGTGACTGACTGCATAATATCAGGAAATTATTTGGTTTAGTTAACCTAAATCTTTCCTGCTACATTTACACTCATTTCCTTATTCTGTAGTCCTTAGTCTATAGTCACTGGAGATGAATATCTGGTTACTGCTATCCCTAGAATAACTCTCTTCTTCTGTCATTGTTCCTATTCATAAAAGTATCTGGCTATTTTGGCCTTCAAGGAGTTTCCCCTCTTGTTTTTTCAGATTACAGAACCGGTCCATGTTTCACAATAGTCAGCAACCAGATGTGCCAGGGACAGCTCAGTGGGATTGTCTGTACAAAGACTCTTTGCTGTGCCACAGTAGGAAGAGCTTGGGGCCATCCCTGTGAGATGTGCCCAGCCCAACCTCACCCCTGCCGCCGAGGCTTCATCCCAAACATCCGAACAGGAGCTTGTCAAGGTAAGTCTGGGGCTAGTTTCTCCCTAATATTATTAATGGACTAATAATTAATTAATGGATTGAGCTTATTGAGTTCTCTTGCTTTGGATACATGCTTCCCTAAATGTGTGTGTGTGTGTGTGTGTGTGTGTGTGTGTGTATGTGTATGTGTATGTGTGTGTGTGTGTGTGTGGAAGGATGTGGGGAAATTGTTGGTTGCATTAATGCTTCATGATTTTGCTGAGTGCATTATATTCAAAGTAAATGTATTGGTAAATTGGCTCATGTTAGAATAGCCAAAAATGTTAATGAATTTTTCCCTACTAGCAACTCCTTCTTTTTATCTGACAGAGGTACTTCAGTATACCTCTGACTCCAGGGACAGTGTGACTTTATATTTAGAGGAATGCTTGATATCAATACAAGATCTATGAACATGTTATTTGTTTTTCTTAACCTTTTTTAAGTTGGTTAAATTTGTAGGTGTCCCCTTGTCTCTTTAGTTATACTTTTCTAACCTGAAGAAAATTAGATTTGGTGCCACTTATAGAGCCCTGTTAATACATTTTATACAACATAAAAATAAATGTGTATTTGTTACAGAATATTAAATCTCCCCAGATGTTGCTTTCTTCTGAGCATGCTTCTCCATCGAAGCCTTTGCAACTGCTTTTGGCTTTTATTCCCAGTCTTCCAGCTGTACAGATTCTTTTATTGTCTGGATGTCTGGCAGGAAACAGGAGAAAGTTAACAGGGGCAACTATGTACTAAACCAGTGGAGACTGAAAACTCCCAGGATTCTCTTTATAAGATGGGGGGAGGGGAATTCGAGTTTTTAGACATCTTCACTGTATTCAAACAAGTTGCTATATTTTTGGTAAATGTAGATTATGCCCACATGAGGTGAATATTTTATACACTTTGGGTAATAATTTTTATGCTAAGTTTTGATTTTTTTTAAAGATAGTATGCAACAAAATAGAACTTGGCTTCAAAAACATATTTCCGTGGGTGTCCCTGTTTCACTGGCCAAATAGTATTCCTGGTGCACACCCATGTGCTCTGTCTGCTCTTGGCTAGCATCTGTTACACTGTGGATTAACTCTTTTCTTTGCACCCCAATAAGCAGAGGCATATGTTTAGGGGGGCCAAAAGCACTTGTGAGGCCTCTGAGTCCCTTGGGGTTTTTGAAGTGATCATTGTAGGACTTTTAAAAATATATATGTAACTTGACAAGTGTTAGTAAAATGGATTTTTCAATGCTAATCTTTCCAGTAGAGAGTGATCTCCAGAGGTTAGAGTGTGGCCCATCTTAACAAATTGAGGATGTGGAGGATGAAAAAGAGAAGAGGGGGGCTAATATTGAGGAATTTTGCCATTCATTTCACACCTCCTACTGTTTCCTCCAACAGCCTTTACCACCTGTTGGCTTTTTCCACTTCCTCTCAAAAACACACGTTCTGCCTCTACTCTTGAGTGTCTAGGATAAAAATCAGTTTATGGAGAATGAAAAAAGGCTGTGGAATTGAGAGAGTTATGTTTCTGCTTAAAAATAATACAAGACTCTAGGGACTGGGTGATCATTTTCTATATCTGCTTTGCCAGATGGAGAACCTGGTTAATCAATCAACAAGCATTTATTAAGTGTTTACATATTTCAGTGATTCTGCCATTCTCTTTCTTTTTTTAAGGGCAGTTGGGATCATTTCTTCAGATTTGGGTCTACTCTCCCTTCCTGGGATATACAAATCCTGTAATTTAATTTGCATGTACCCTAGGTACCACATATCTATTACTTTGGGGTCCTCAGAAAATAGAACCAAATAAAATTCCATAAAAAGGAGCTGAGTTGAGGAGTTTTGTCACTTTATAGTTGGCTCATATTGAGCTCAGTTCTCCAATCTAAAGGTTAGAGAATGGGCACAGGTACGTGTTGCCTCCCTCAGCTACATTGTAAATTCCTCATAGTAAAGGATTGTTTTCACTTTTATGTTTGTATATTCAGTGTGTAGCTTAGTACCCAACACATAGTAGGCATAGGCACTTAATACATTTAATAAATGTGTGGTGATTTGTTCATTGGAGAGAGGGGTGGCCATTCTGTTGAATTTATACAAGGTTGAGAAAATGCACTGGGTGAATAGAGAAATTCTGCTCATGTTACCAGGCTTTATATTTAGCAGGAGACAGGCATGCTTATGTGCAGTGAATGCTTAGATATGTTTCTTGCTATGTATTATTGCCTTACATAGCTCACATGGACATATGGACAAGTACTTATTGTCTGATCTGGCTTGCTTGCTCCATTGCTTACTGCTTTCTCCTTGGCAGGTGCTGATTTCCCAGAGAAGGACCATCACATGGGGTTATACTTTTGTGAGGAAATATGCTTCTTTACCACTCTAGCATTCAAGTGTCCACTAATGCATTTCTATTTACAAAACCAGTTTTATAGCAAGAAACTTCTTTGACATTAAAAAATATATTGTTTTAAGAGTAGTCATGAAAAGTATCCAGCAAGAATCTGTGGAAGCTATTGCTTTCAGGACAACCATTCTCTTTTTTGATTCTTGAGAGGAGTACTACTAGAGAAGAGGTCATTCTGTCCTCTGCTTTGAACAAAGAGATGTATGCTAACTATGAATTCCTGGTTATCAAAAAACATAACAAAAAGGATGCCTGATGATGAAAGAAGTGGGAAAATTTATTTATAAATAAGTTCTCAATAAATTAAAAAGTAACATCTTGGATTTGGATAATTTTTATAAAAAAGTTCATATCAGATTAATGGAAAGTTCTGGACTTGGATAAAAGTGAAATAATCAAATAAAATATTATATTATTATTATTATATTATATTTTTACATGTAATTTTTATTTGTAGAATAGAACACTATGTTTTTAAAATATTTCTTTAGTGTGTCAAGTTGTAAAACACGTGGCAAGTTATACGAAAAGAAATATTTTAAATTTTGGCATCCTTTCCCCCTCGTTTATTGTTTCAAGCATACCTTTTGTTAACATATGATTAGAGAATTTGCAAATGGTAAATTCGTTCTTTTTCTTCATATAGTAAGACAAAAAAGTTGGTCTGTACATTGGTGTTTGAAGTCTTTATAAAAAATAATTACTCAAAGTGAAATAAAGCCGTTTAGAAACATCTTCCTTGGAATTCTAATTTTAGATTAGGATTTTATAGTTTTTTAATGTGAAGGGAAGAATGAATGCATACTTATAAAGATTTTGCCTTATGAGCACATTGTTACCAAATAGATATGAGTCTTTATTGCATCTTTGTGCTTTGCCCTGAGCATAGCAAAACATCATCATCAACAACAACAAAACGAAAGTTCATCCAGATGGAGGCTGAAATTGAATCATGGGAAAAATAAGAAAGCATATGTCTTCTTTCAGAAGACTGGCAACTTTATTAAATAATCATTGTTACAATGTAATGTTTAAAAAAGTTTGTCTTTTCATAGTTTAGGACCATAATGTAAATCAGACTTCAAGGTAAGTTTATTTAGTATCACTAGGTAGATTGTTAAACTTACTTTCTTAGGAATGATTGAATGGGAGTAATTTCTCTGTCTCTGTCTCTTTGTCTCTCCCTCTTTCTCCTCCCTCTCCCCTACCCCTCTCTTTTCCTCCTTTCCTTTCCTCATCTCTTCTTCTGTGTCTATGTTTCCTCTGTCTCCCTGTCTTTCTGTCCATCTCTATCCTCCTCTTCGTCTTCTTATTGATCTTCTTCTCTCTCCTCCTTCTCCCTCACCCTTCTCCTTTCTCCTCTCATCTCTTCTTCTGTCACTGCATTTCCTCTGTCTCCCTGTTTTGCTGTCTCTTTGTGTGTGTGTCTCTCTGTATCTGTGTCTATGTCTGTCTCTGTCTCTTTCACTTTTATATGACAGATGTGGATGAATGCCAAGCCATCCCTGGGCTCTGTCAAGGAGGAAATTGCATTAACACTGTTGGATCATTTGAGTGCAAGTGCCCTGCTGGACACAAATTTAATGAAGTAACACAAAAATGTGAAGGTAAGACCTTTTATGCCTCATGTTTCAGGGGTGAATGAAAGCTGAGGAAGTTTGGGGAAATTCATGTTTAGTGACCAACTTGTTTATATATTACTCTTTTATCTTGCTTTTTAAAATTGTCCCCTGGAGTATTCAAGTAGAATTTGATTACCAGGAATAATATACCCTTTTGCTGCTGAACTAGAATGAAGCTGCAGACTTTTCCACTTTTATAGACTTACACTAAGAGGCACAGTTAAATATTAAAATATGAAGTATCTTAAACCAACATTTTATTTAAAATGTTTGAGGCATTTTTGCATAGCCTTATAGATATGAATTTGAATTCAGTTGTTAGTTATCCTTCAGGGTAATACATCTTATTGACTTTAAAAAAAATTTATTTTATGATTTTTTAATAGAAAGAAGAGATTTGGTCATTTGATTGTTGAGGTCTATTATAGCTCTCACTAATTCTCCTACTTTAGGTGTCTGATGTATATGTATGTATTAATGAGAAAAATAACATAAAATTCACTAAATCTTGAAAAATCAGTTTTAGATTATATTTTCTATTTGATTTGCATTTGAATCATAGAAAGTACACTTAGTTTATAGAAAGTATACAGATAATATGTTCATATTGCCAGAAATAGACTTGACTTGCAGATAACATAAAGAAGCACAAACAATTATAGATACAGTGGAAAGAACATTAGATCTGGGTTCAGATCCTGTCTCTGACATTTGCTATTTGTGTGATCTTGACCACTCTGAGCCGTGTTTCCTCATCTGTAAAATGGGGGACTTGTACTGTATTGATTACTGAGATCTCCTTCACCTTAGATCTCTGATTTCATGTTTTTTTAGAATCAGAATTGTCAAGAAATAAAGGAATTATTGTCTTTTATATATCTGAATTATCTTTCATATTTTAATTTTCTTTTCTTTATTAGAATATGAGTCTCTTATATTGTGACTTCTGGGAATGTTCAACACGTCATTTTAATTTAGCAAACATTTGAGTTCAATTGAATTCTTAAGACTTTAATGTATTGTTTAATAGGATTCAGTCTATACAAACTACCTAATAAACTATTAAGTTTTTCACTTAATTGAGTGGTCTGTCTGTTGAAAAATTATTATAAAATTTAATTCCTTCCATGAGTGATAAGACATTTATTTATTCTGAGTCATTTGCCTATCTTTAAATCCTTAAATCCTTATTCTTTTATCACTATTGTTGTTAATTAAGGACGTTAGGGATGAAATCTAAATTAAGTGAAGCCCCCAAATTGAGGGGTAGAGGAATAATTTTCATTTTAGGATTATACTATCAAAATGCCTTAAAAATTCACATTCTAATTCTGGCTCTAATTCTGCTCAAAAATCAGACTTTGGGGTCAGTAGAGCACCAAGGAGCTTATCATTCATGCCCATCTATTAGAGGATATCTTTAATTTTATTGGATCTGTGTTCCCATTAATGTAGTTATCCCTTCATTGATGCAAATTGAATCTTAGACCTTCTTATCTTGTGTGATTCTGCTCCATGTTCTTCCATAGATCCTTTTAGAAGATCTACTAAATGTGCTGAGAAACTTCCTTTTACTTTCTTTGTTAAATGTGTATTTTCTTGATATTTCCTTATATTATTTCTTGAATGAAGGTGGTCATCAGATTAAGTAGCTGACTTGCACCCACCATATATCTATCTCTTATCTATCAAATTATCTGCAATTTTAATTCCTTGGGGCTTATGGCTTATGGTGTTCTAATATTCATAACTACTACGTTGCTAGGAAGAACATTTGTATCAAAAAGATAAATCTGTGCACTGAGAAAACAGCTTAGTTTCATTAAAAATATTGTGCAGTTTCTCCAATGAAAAGCATCCCACTCTTTTTTCTTACTTAATTTTTGGCCCAACTCTTTGTTCCATCTCTATTTCCTTTCCTCACTATATGTATTGATAGGATAAGTCACTGGACTAGCTGTCTAACTGCAAGTATTTCTGGGCAGTAGGCATTTGATTCTTTCCTGTTTAGATTATTAGACTGATCTTTTAATTTTTATTTTAATAGTATTTTATTTTTCCAAATACATGCCAAAATAGTTTTCAACATTCACCTTTGGAAAACTTTGTGACTCAGTAGTTCAAAATGTATCTTTTAAAACCCTCTATTACATCAAGGACTCTCTCATGCATATGTAAAGATTTTTACAGGATTTGGAGACTCTGGATGATGTGAGGATAGGAAACAGCACAATGATCTTTCCTCCCCTCGCCCCTGTACCCAAAACCTCCTTCAACCTGATCTAGAAAACATACCAGACTAAATCTTCTTGAGACAATTCAAGAAAAAAGTTCTCAAAAGTTACTTTTCTAGCCCAAGTGGGCATAATGAGTTAGAAAGGCTTGTAGACAATGGGGATAGGCTTACTATAGTAGGGCACTGAAAGGAAAACAAGTGCCATTTGGCAGATTTATTGCATACTGTCCAATAATAGGTAACAGATTCAGAATGAATCATAGAAGGAACCTGTGTCCAGGGGACTGGCATCCTGGATTAGGGAATGACTGCAGTCCCTTCCATATCCAGAGAAGAACAAATGTGGCTCAGATCCCAGGAAGAGTGCAAGGTCTCATTTCCAGCATCTATGCAAGACTGAAACCTGCAAAGGAAAAATCAGGAGCAGAAATCCCAACAAGGGCACAGCAAGCTGTTATGTCATGCTGAACCAGCAGAGCTTCCTAGGTGGCTGAGTCTAACAATTTATTGTTACTCTATTCCAAAGCCAAGAAAGGAACTTTCAGAGCTCAGACTAGGGTTTGGGGTCTGTAAGCAGAAATTTCCCTGGATCAGACTACTTTGTAAGCATTAAAAGCTTAGAGGTTCCCATCTCTTTTTTTCTTCCATTTTTTTGATTAAAACTTTTTATTTGCAAAACATATGTATGGGTAATTCTTCAACATTGACCCCTACAACGCTTTCTGTTACAAATTTTTCCCTCCTAGTCCCCATCCCTCCCCTAGATGGCAGGAAATCTACCACATGTTTACAGGTTCCCATCTTGTGCTGTCCCTGAGAGTCTAAAATAACATAGCATTCAATACCAGAAGAAAGTAGCAGCAAGACCAATCCAGATCTTTGCTCTAGAAATGTTCAGAACTTGACTTCAATATCAAGCCTGAAGTCAGGAAGTAACCTGAAAGAATAAATGAACAGAAATGATTCCTATCATAAAGAGCTATTATAGTAAGAGAGATGCTTAAGACATAAACCCAGAAAAAGAGAATGACTGTAAAATATCTACAAGTTAAAGTCTCAAAGAAAAATAGCTTACCCACAAATTTAGCTAGAATTCTTGAAGGTGATAAAGCAGAAGTATTTTAATTAATTTTTTAAAAATGAAATGAATAAATTTGGGAAAAAAGAAAGTATTGAAAGGAAAAAATCAGAAAGGGAATGAACAGCTTGGTACAAGAGATACAATACCTTACCCAAGTAAAAAATTCCATGAAACTTAGAATGGACCAAATAGAAACCAGTCACTCCACAAGATAACAGGAGATATACTGAAACAAAGTCAAAATACTAAAAAAAGAAGAAAATTTAAAGTATCTCATACAAAAATAGCTGACCTGGAAAGCAAATCAAGAAGAAAAAAAATAAGAATCATTGTACTGCAATAATATTATATCCTAAAAGAATACATAGACATCAATTTTTTTTAAATCTTAAGAAAAGAAAACCACTTATATCTCTTAGAACTAGATGGTAAAGTAGAATAGAATGAATCCAGTGGTTACTTTTTTTTATTTTTTTGCTGAGGCAATTGGAGTTAAGTAACTTGCCCAGGGTCACAGCTAGGAACTCTTAAGTCTCTGTTTTCCAATTTGAACTCCGGTCCATCCTGACTTCAGGTCTGGTGCTATATCCACTGTGCCACCTAGCTGCCCCCAGTGGTTACTTTTTGAAGCAAACTCCAAATGAATACTCTCAGGAACATTATAGCCAATACCCAGAGCTTTGAGGTCAAAGAAAAAAAGCATTGCCTAACACATGATTTAGCATAGAATGTGTTTCATAAAACAAAGGATAGAGACTTACAGAAATAACTTGTCCAGAAAAATTAAATATATTCCTACAGGTAGAAAAATGAATCTTTCGAAATAGAGGTGGAAAGAAGTGAAGCAACTAATGACACACACAGCAAAGTCCACAGAATTTCAGATTTATAAAAATCTCCAAAAGTCATTTAATGAGCAGACCTGAAAAAAAGAATCTCCTATGCCACTTACCTGACAAGTGTTTATCTAGCCTTTCTTTGAAAACATCAATGCTGTGATTGCCTATTGTGACTTTGGATAGTTCTAATTACTAGGAACTTTTTCTTCATATTAAGTGTAAATTTTCCTCTTTGCAGTTTGTACCTAGTTTTCCTTGTTTCTATTCTTGGGAGCCAAGCAGAACAAGTTGAATCCCTTTCCCATATAATATCCATTCAGTACATGAAGACAATTATTGTGTTCCCAGGGATGCTATATAACTCTAAATTACAAATATGTATATATATATATATATATATATATATATATATATATATATATATGTAAACAATTACCAATTCATCAAAATTTTTAGTCACCTAAAAGGATCTAATACATTCTGGCCCTATATAAATATATTACCATGTAAAATTGCACACAAAAAATCTCACAAAGATAATCAGTTAAAATATATGTAATAAGAAGAAAGATATAGGTTTATTAAGGAACAAAAATGAGTGATAATTGATGGACACATCCCCCCCTCCTTTTCCCTTTGACTTAATCACATCTCCTTATCTTAGCTGTTTATGCACATATATATCCTTTTCCACCTTTCCCCCTACTCTCACCCCAATCTCTAATAGACTGTTAACTCTTTGGAAGCACTGGCTTGGCTATAGGATTCTTTATTACCAATTCCTTATATATAGTAGGTGCTTAATAAATGCTGCTGGAAATTAAGCTGAGAAAGTGCCTTCTTAAGCTCTATGTTGTTTCTAAAGACCTCCCTTTTAATCATCCCAAAAGAATATTCTTAAACTAAATAATATTTTGAGCATTTGTGTCTTAGCAACGTCAATAAGTCTAAATATGAATCTGCCTCTCTCTTCTCCAATTCTCTACCCCACTCTCCCTGGGTAAGTTTGAGATATCATGTTAATTTTGCTACTTTGAGGTCAATCCCTTGGCTCCATCTTTCTCCCCAGTATGTATTAAAGATTTTGGTTCAATTTATATCCATCAAGTTGGAATATCCATTTACCTTTATGTAACTTCACAATGACAATACTGTTTATGTTAACATAAGCTCTAATATAAGCAGTAAAATATTGTTTGGTTTAGCCCCAATCCTAGAATAGAAAAATGGTGATTTTGCTTTTAAAAAGGTCAAAATGTTGTATTTAATACAAACATGGAGAACTTGACTCAGAAGACATTTGAATCTAGTCCACTTTTCTCTGAATTTTTCTTTGTTAATTGAATACTCTGCAGGCCCCCAGACTTCAATTTTGTTCATTGTCTTTATGCTTTTAAATTAAGCCCAAAGGCTTTCTGTTCTACTCCTTAGAGATAGAGAGCAGAAGTTTTAGCAAACTCTCAAAAGTTCAAGATATGATGTCCTATATTCCTAGCAAGTCAATATATGAAATGGAAGATAGTCTATTTTAGTAATATTATAGCTAATGCCTGAGTTTTCCCTTAGAAGGCCTGATTAAGAACTGTCCTAACTCATCAAAAAACAAAAAGTTGAAATAAAAATAATTTGCCATTGAATGGGGGTAGTTATAGTTGTCTACATTCTGCATCAATAAAGTGATATGTCTCTTTGTGACTGTCAGAAGTTGCTAAATCTCGGTAAAAAAAAAAAGGTTACCACTTTGGTAATTACTAACCACCTCTTGGTGATATAATGATTTACTAAAATGAGAATTTACTGACTAAGTCCAAGAGTTTTGGGGAGTGCCTAACTTTATATAATAAACTTGTTTCTGAAGATTTGTATATAAATTAAATTTTTGTGAATTGAATGAAGTTTTAGAAAATTGCTACCATTTAAAGAAAACTTTAATGTTTGTTTTGAAAAATGAGTAATTATCACATTAATTTGCTTTTAAAAATTCATATTTTCACAAATTGAGTTTATTCAAAGTGATATCTTCCTATGTTTGACATAGACTTAAATTCATGATCTAGAGCTAGCAGGGAATGTCAGAAATCTTTGAGACCATTCCCCTTATTTTACTGATGAGAAAATTGAGGCTTATAGAGGTCAATTGACTTGTTCAGGGATACACATTAAGTACAAAAAACTGAATTTTAACTCAGAATCAAAATATTTTATAGCTACAAAGTGATTTCATGTGCATTATCATATCTGATTTTCAACATAACTCAGTGAGGAAGCAATTTAACAAATGAGAAAATCACAACATAGAGAAATTGTTACTTTCTCAAGGTCACATAGCTTTTAAGCATTAGAGCAAGCTAAGTAGTACAGTACATAATACTTGGTCTGAAGTCAGGAAAATAAGAGTTCAAATCTAGTCTTGAATCCATTAGTTTGTGACTAATAACTTAATTTTTATCTGTCTCAGTTTCCTCATCTGTAGAATTGAAATAAAAAGAGCACCTACCTCCCAGGGTTGTGGGGTGGCTAAAATGAGGGAACATTTATAAAGTGTTTTGCAAATTTTAAAGCATTATATAGGTAAGCTATTTTTTATATTTATATAATGCTTTAAAATACAAGTTACTTTATATATATGTATATATATATATATATATATATAAAACTTTATTTAATGCTAACTGCCCCCCATCTGGTTTAATTTCCTCATTTTACAGATAAGGAAACAGAGTCAGAGGACTTTAATAACTCACCCAAGTTAGAGGTGGGATTTGAATTCTTGCTGTCTGGTTCTTAGTCTTGTGTTCCTTTAATATCCCCTACCACCTTTCTAAAGATGTGATGAAAAATGACCAAAATTTCTAATACTGTATTAATGAATATTATTGATCACTTTTTGTAAACATTCTCTTAAACTGTATTTAATTCTGAAAGAGTTTATTTCAGAACAGATTCATTTTCTATTTATAAGTAGCTTAAAGGAGCCATGTTTTGACTGGTTTTCCAAATACTATATTTCTAATATATACACTCTGGTTTTTCTTGCTTATTCAATGTTTATAAAGATAATACAGTAAAATATTTTATTTCTGAAATGTGAAAATAAGCTTTTTAAATTTTTCTGTCTTAGATTACCCTATTATATTTTTAAAATTAATTCCATCCATTAAGATTTTCAGTTAAGGTTTCTTCTCTTCCTCTCTTAGTGGAAATGTTTAGATGAAAGATTATCCAAAACTAATACTTGAAAAAAATGGATTCTAGACATGGAAAACAGTAATAGCTTAATTATATAACAGTGTACTTGTCTTGTCTGTGATGAATATATAAGCCATGAAGAATGGGTCAGAAAAAGTTGTCAACAGGGTATTCCTGCTGTCATACCATAATTCTTCTCTTAAAATACTCGTTAGCATGAAGATGGAAGATGTCTTCACACATAACTCATATTCCCCTGTGTATTCTCTAGAGTTGCATTGAAATCCTGTGTTAACATATATAGTAGTTAGTGAAACAATGATAATGTTTTGTTCATACTTAATCCAGTTGTTATACTTTAAAATTTTTTAAATTGCCACTATATTTAACCAAATATTTTCTGCAGCTGTTATTTCTTTTCAGTCACAAAATTGGGCTTATTTCATTAACAAAAATTAATGGCATATGACTTCACTTGAGCTCTTTCTCAATAATCCTACTCTTGCTGATATCTGATCTCATTTTCCCCATATGATAATTTAAAATTTTTCCCTGTGTTTTCAAGTCCCCAGATGCATCCTTGTAACCTTCACTTATGCCAGAGCACTTGGTCTCCTTCTTAACTGAAAACGTGGCTGATATGCTATCCAATTCCAGTTGATATGCTATTACATTCCCCTTTAAGCACTCTGTGGTCCTACCAAACTGTCCTCTTCATCACATACCACTTTCTATTTCTTTTCTCTATGCCTTGGTAGTGGTCATCCCTTATATCTGAAATTCATTCCCTCACATCTCATGTCTTGGAATCTCTAATATATTTTAGAATTCAAGCCAAGTATACCACCTCACAAGGCCCTTTCTGATCATGCTTCCCCCATCCCCTAGTGTTTTTCTACTTCAGATTACCTTGTATTTATTTTGCATATAATTATATATATATACACATATGTATATATATATATATATATATATATATATCTTATATTCCCTGATAGAATATAAGCTCCTTGAGGGCAGGTATTATTTATTTCACTTTTGTCTTTGTGCTCTCAGCACTTAACACATAGAAAATGGTTGGCATCTAAAAAATACCTAATAAATTCTTATTGATTGATTGAATAAATGATTAAGACTATTGATTAGAATGTCTCCCATCTCCCTTTCTGTGCTTCTTTAGATATCCTATCATCATCATTTTTTCTCTTCTTTATTATCATATAAGAAGAGATTTCCTTACTCCTTGCTAAGGTCCATCTTTCTACGTGTGACATTGATCTCATTTCTCTCATCTTTCTCTTTCTGAAACCCATATCCTCTTTCTCATCCTTCTGTTTTTTTTCTGTTTGATTAGTTATGCTTCATATTTGTATAAATATACTGAGCTCTTCATGATTTTAAGTGAATTAAAAAAAAACTTCCTCTAAAACTACTATTGAAAGTACTACCATTTAGCTGGTTTTTCATGTTTGAAAACTTTGGATTATTTTTTTTTCTCAAACCTTATTCTCCTTGGCCTTTCTACAACATTTCTAATTTTTTGGATACTCTTCCTCTTCCTTGATGACTGTGATACCACTTTCTGCTATTTCTCCAACTACCTGTTGGTAGTTGTGCTGCCCTCTTGCTTTCCTTCAACTGGTTATCAAAATTCCAATGGATGGTTTGGTCCTTTTTTTCTCCTTATTCTATACCTTCTTATTTAATCATCTCATCCAGTACCATGGCTTCAATATTCTGTTTCCATGCAATTTACTATCAACTGTCATTTTTTTGCTCAAAACTTTTAATGATTTCTTGTTGCATACCAGATAAAATGTGTACTATATAATATGGAATTTAATGTCTTTAAAATCTGGCATCAGTCTTTCTTTCCAAACTTATTTCTTTCTCTTTCTCTTCATGCCCTCTATGCTACAGCCAAAATTTAACTTTACAAATATAAAGTACCTACTAGATATACAAGGAACTGTCCTTGGTACTGGGGCCACAAAGACAAAAATGATACACTTCTTCCCTTCAAGAAAACTTATGTTCTATTGGAAGTATACAATATATATGCAACTAAGTAAATGGGCAATTTGAGGAAAGAGAAAGCTCCAACAAGGTGGAGACAGATAGGTTTGAAGAAGCAAAGCTTCACAGTATGGCACATAAACTGGGCTTTGAAGGCAGATAAGTATTTTGAAAGGTAGACATTAGAAGGGAATGATTACAGACTTGCAGAATAGCTGAAGTGAATGCAGGGAGGTGAGAGATACAATTAGGGAATATTACCAGTACACTTAAGCTAGAATAAAGAGTTCATGAAGAAGAGCAATGTGAATTATAGCCTGAAAGAGAGGGTATAGTCAAATTGTGGAAGTTCTTAAATGTATTTTCTCCAAAAGGCAAAAGGGAGCCATCCACTGATATTTTAAGCAATGAAATGACACTATCAGACTTGTGTCTTAGGAATATTAAGATGATTTAGAACTTGAATAGTATAGAGATGATTTGGAAAAGTAAGATAAAATATTGAACATGATAAGATAATTAAGAAAGACAAAAAAGCAGGGTCAATAAGAATAGTAATGAGATTGGGGGAAGAATGGGGGAAGAACTATATAAAATTAATAGGACAAGTTAATAGTGGTATCTCTAAAACCTAATATTACTTGTATTTTATTCTATTAAAAAAGAGAAAGACCAAGTTTTCCAGTCTACCTTATAATTGTAATAATATTTTTTCATGCCTGTTTATTATGACAATTTTGTTTTTCTTTTTGTTTTCCCAATGGGAATGAGGGTAGATTTTTGTTAGTTGATAAAAATTTTAGCATACTTTTATAATAGTATAATAAGTACCTAAATATGAATAGGTAAATGATTACATAAAAATAAAAATAAAGGGAAGTGTCCAGGAAAACTCTGTAGTTTCTTAGAGAGCACAATTGATGTAAAAGAAGAATTAGAGTAGGAAAAATCATGAGTGGAAATTGAAAATAGTTGATTATCTTTTTATTAATCTATGAAGATTTTTCCAGTTTCTTGCTTTTCTCCTAATTTTATCTGCCTTGGTTTCATTTTACAAAATTTTTTATTTTATATAATGAAAATCATCCATTTTATCACTTGTGATTCTATCTCTTCTTTGTTATGATTTCTTCCCTTATCCAAAAATATGACAGGTAATTTCTTCCCTGCTCCACTAATTTGTTTATATCACCTTTTGTCTAAATTATATATCTGTGGTGCAATGGATAGAGCACCAGTCCTGAAGTTAAGAAGACCTGAGTTCAAATATGACCTCAGACACTTAACACTTCCTAGCTGTGTGATCTTGGGCAAATCATTTAACCCCAATTCCCTCAGGGAAAAAAAGAAAAAAAATATATCTATTCTGAGCTTATCTTGATATACAGTGCAAGATATTGGTCAGATATTTTCAGTTCCCTGGACTGCCTTTATAAAGTTCTATAATTCTTTCTTGAGATAAAGAATGAACTAATATTATCAGCTGACCACATTATAATTGGTTTTATTGTTTGCAGTTACATCATTTTAGGGGACCTGATCTGACTGGTAACATATCTAAACCCACATAAAAATTAACCATTTCTGTATAACAGGCTTCTGATGCTTGCTAAAATATTTATTTGTTACATTACAGATATTGATGAGTGTATCACTATTCCTGGAGTCTGCGATGGGGGTGAATGTTCAAATACTGTTAGCAGTTATTTTTGCAAATGCCCCCCAGGATTTTATACTTCTCCTGATGGAACCAGATGTATAGGTAGGTAAAATGAAAATGAGGTATACTATTGATAAAGTTCTGTTAAGAAAAGTTAAGTAGATGACATTTGCTTCTATATTGAGCAGTTTTCTCAGCAAGTTTGCTTAGTAGAACACATAATAACCATTACTATATCAATTAGTCTTATTCAAAGCATGGTATTTGGGTATCTTCTTTAATCAGTCTACAACCCAATTATATGGCTCAGTAGTTCAAGGCTGAATTAACCATAGCTCAGACGGGTCAAAGTAATGGATTCTGGCTGTGAAAGAGATGCGTTTGGGAATATTTTGAAGATATGAATCAATCATGTGATCCTTGTGATCTTTATCTTCAGAATTTCAACAATCTGACTTTCTCTACTGCCTACCAGGAACCTTTCATTTGTCCAAGTAGGTCTACTTACCATCCCTAGAACATGCCATACACTTACTCTCCACTTGGAATATCCTGCAGTACCAGTATACTTCAAACCTCAGATTATATTCCACCTTCTTTTTTTTTTCTTTATTAACTATTACCTATTCATCCCATTGGCAGCTGAGCTTTCCCCCTCTTGAACTGCTGTAGTACTGCTAACCCACACTACTCATGTATTATACCATCTCTATGATATCATCAAATGCCTTCTGTTAAAATTGATTTTAACATCTATAAATTTTATGGTTTTTAATTGTTTAAAAATCCTCTTGGAAGCCAGTAATTTAGCTTAAGTGTTTGTTCACCCAAATATATCTCTAATTAATAGAATTTGGGACAGTATAAAAAATAAATTTAAAACATTTAAGATTTCAAGGGGAGGAAATATTTTTGAATGCATAGGCAAACCAGAACTGTTTGGAAATTTCCACTTTGCTCAGCATCCTTAATCTATTTCTGATTATTATACTTCTCCCACTTATTAAACCACAGATTCTTTCAAAATTCTAACTTTTCCCTCCACAATTTCCACAACTATTCATGGCTATAAGTGAGCATTATTGTGTGTAAGTGTTGTTCATTTATAAGTCAAATGTTTTAAATATGAGACTGCTTATATACACAAATATGATTTACTGCTCTGCCAACCTACAGTTGCAAAATTTTGATCCAAGTCCCTAAGCTTTAAATCTAATGAGTAAGCCATCAGGCTAAAAACAGACATGTCAACACAGACACAATTCCCAGTTTTTCTAGCAGAAGTGGTTATTAGCCAGTTGATTGAATTTAGCTCTGAGTATTGCAGTCATAGTCTGAAATTCTATTTGCAATTTGAAAGTAGACCACACTGTAAATTATGCATACATATTTCACAGTATGGTCAAGTGTTTATATTAGGTTGTGACCACCAAACTTATTTGTATCTGAGACATTACACTAAGTTTGAATCTATCTTTCTCCACTCTCAGTAGCTTTTGGTTTGAACCCAAGACATTCTTTGAATACTGGATCAAGTATTATATGATTTTAAGAGTTGCAAATTTATCACATCTTGAAAGGTTCTACAGATACTGTTTCTTAATCCTCTTTATGGGGAGCTCCTGTCAGCTCCACAAAGCTAACACTGTTTTCAGTTCCATTGAATCCATTCATCCTGGAACTTGCTACATAAAACTTCCTTTGCCCCTTAGTTGTGAGTTCATTCTGACTAGTGGTACAGGAACTTGAACCACAGGGAAAAAAATTTAGAAAGCAATTGAATATCTGCCAGTAGTTTTAAAATATTTTTAAAGAAATAATTGTTTTGCCTTTCAAAACTAGCCCATAACTTTGTTTTATGGCTAGTTCATGTTTTTTAGACTTCTTCTTGATGTAAATGATTTAAGTATCTCAAAATTAGTTTTATTTCTACTTAGCAGCTGTATTGGAGAATATGTGGTATAAACTTTCTGGTCAGTTTTTAGCCATATTCATTATTGTCATCATTTTGCATATAGCATCCTTTGCTGGTTTTCTCATTAGAAAATGCACCCATAAAATATATGCTTAAGAACTAAATTTTCTAATCATTGCCATTTTATTTGATGGTTTCCCATTTCCTAATATATATCACAGTGCCTTTATCTTGTTGAATCACATGCAAGAAGCAAGTTAATGTTTGTGACCTTTTTGGTCTGAGGACATGTGAAAGCCTTGTTTTCCTTTCACTTCTTCGTTTTTTTTCTAACAGTTCTTTTTTAAAAAATTCTTTAAAAATTTTTTCTCTGGCAATTCATAGTTTTTAAGCCTTGAAGATATTTCCCATAAATTCTATTAATCTTCCCTCCATTGCAGTGATTCTTAACATCTGCAAAAAAAAATCTTATTAGCATATTAGATATTAATTAATTTGTTTGAAAAACTCAAATTTTTGTGTATGTTTATGGTGATAACAGGCTAAGATATATATGCTGTTACCCTTTTAAAGCAAATTGATATTTTTTAATTTGGGAAAAAATAAAGATAGGGGATAAATTATTTATTCTATAATAGTCTTTACTCAATGAAAGAATTTACCCTGATCAACTAGTAATATTTAAGCTAATACAGTCATCTAGTAATATTTAAAATACTACTCAGTTTATGAAAATTGGATTTATCTTAAACTTTTCAGCAAATTGCATTTTGCTTCAAGTTAAATATTTGTGTAGACATCAGGTGGGGAGATGGAGATATATATGTGGTGGATTATCAGTGTCAAATTTATCATAGCAGTACTCATCTGAAACCCATAAAAACAACACATTTTTGCTTTGTCATGTTCTATTTTCTGATAGATTCAACGACTACTGCAGTGTATTATATATTGTCATGATGATCAAATAAATAAAACCCAATAAAATAATATCTAGAAATGCATGTTGCTGTATTGTTTTGTTGCCAAAAAAACATTCTTCCAAGAAATGTCATTTCCTATAGGAATATTTGGAATCATGAATAGTTTACTCTCTAAATTTTAATTAGTTCCTTTTAAAACCCTCTTAGTGATAAGCTATTAAGAGAAAAAGAAATATTGATAAACATTCAATTTAGGTATGGATTTTTTAAAATTAATATTTAAACATCCCTGTTTACCCTTAAGTTTGATTCAATGTTATCTTGGGGGAAAGAAGGAAAACTTACAAAAACTTACAAAGAAGTATCATTTCAGGTTATTTTGAAATAGATTTTAAGAAATATTGGTAAACAAATATTTAATTTAGATGTGTATTTTTTTAGAAAAACAACTTTCTCCCCATCCCCTCTTACCCATAAGTCTAACTCAATGTTAGCCTCAGGGGAAAAAAAAAAGAAAAAAAGGACTTGACAAATGACTTACATTTGCTTTAAAAATAGAGCTTATATTTTGCTCAAACTATTTGTGTAAAGTTGCTAGAATTAAATAGTTTGCTTCCAGGGAGAGTACATAATGTAATTCAATAAACATTAAGCACCTAAATTCTGCTTAGTTGATATTTAGACTCATTAAACATGTCAAAACAATTACAAAGACGCATATTTAAGAAGTTGTGAAAAATTAACTATAATTACATAATAATATATGACATAAAATCAATACATATGAATATATGATATCAAGGGTGGTGATTTTATTAATCTCTCGTATTGTTTTTTATTTTTCTTTCAAATAATAAATCCCCCGAAGTAGTTTCACTGTATTTGAATTGGTGCTGCATATTTTACAAAGGACTTCCACCAATTACTTGGGATTATATAACTATAACTTTGAATAGTGGCAATACTTCACAGGTTCATTATTTATCCTAGTCCCAACCCCCACTTGCCTCAGGACTTCTGGGCAGGAAGAGCTGGAGGGGGAGGAGTTATTTACTTGCTTGTGCTCTGCTTAAGCTGAGGGGTAAGAAGGAAGGATTGATTTGCGTATCTCAGTGGAAACCCCCCAAAAAAGGTGGAGGATGTGCACGTGCGAGCTCGAGGTCGCGCTTTTTTTTTTTTTTTTTAACCTCACTTGAGTAGACCTTCAGAATTGTGCCCTCTTGGAGGGCGGCCCTTTCCCATGTTTCATGTGAATGAAATCTGTGCCATTTTCTACCCTCACAGATGTTCGCCAAGGATTTTGTTATGCGTCCCTGGCCAATGGACGCTGCAACAACCAGCTTCCCCAGCAGCTCTCCAAGTTCCAGTGCTGTTGCGAGGTGGGCCGCTGCTGGGCCCCGGGGCCCGCTACAGCCCCCGAGATGTGCCCCATCCGGGCCACAGGTAGAGTTCCTTCCAGCTGTCAACTCCAAGTCTTTAAAAAATATATACAGAAAGGTCTAGCATGGCAAGAAAATAAAAGAGCTGTTCTAAATTCTGCTGAAATCTGAAGGGAAAAGAAGGACCACAGCCCTAAAGAGAGTGAACTTAGCTGTTAATTACCTTTCTAGGTAACTAACTTAGGTGCAGTATTTTGATAGTCCTTTTGAGGAGGTCCTAGCTGCCTTTCATTTTTATTGATTTTCTTTAGCTTTCCTTTCTCCCACAAATTTTTAAAAAGTCAGTAACTTCTCTTAGAAACCTTTGGGGTGATAAGTCACACCCATGTAGAGAATGGGAGGTATCCATCTTCCTCCTTTCATTCAATACCTAGGAGGTCTTTTTAGTAGAGTCTAATTTGGGTTTCTGAAGGAGATCAAGAAATTGGAAGGAATTCAAAGAAGTCTATTTTGAAAAGCAAGCATTTATGAAATTAAAAAAAGGATTTATAAGGGTTATTTAAATTTAAAAATAAAACGATACTTTATTATTATTTTTTATTAATTAGAATGATTAGTGAGCATTCTATAGAAAAGGGCTATTGATTATTCTTTATTTCTGATGAGAAAAGAGGCATGACAAATTGAGTATAAGTTTTGAAAAAAAAAGGTTTTATTGAAGGGAGAATTGCTAAATATGAAAATAGTTTACTAAGGAGACCATTAAAACTTCATTTCCATAGATGTTTAAAAACAAGATAATTTTACCATATGCCAATGATTGATTTAATTAATAATGTATTTTATTAATTATGTATAGATATACTAATTTATGTTAATTAATATTTAATAATTAATTAATGAAATGTCAGCCTATCTGAAGGCAAGGGGATGTATCTGTGCTGCTTGGGTAACATTCTGTCCTACCATATGTTCTGACTACAATATAAGTAATCCATTCAGTTTCTCCTCCAAGATGAAATTATTTCATTCATGACAGTGCAACCCTTCTCCCCCATACCCAATCCAATCCTGTCTTTTCTTTTGTAGTCAAATTCTCCTATATCAAACTTTTAAAAAATGAGTGCTTTACTTCCCAGATTTGATTTGAGATTTAGCTTTTTTAACTGAAACCATTCCTCTCAGTTTCCTCCAATTATGGATATTCCCCCTTCTGTTTATCTGATTCACAGGGAGAGGAAAAAAGGGATTAACCTAGCTATTTTATTGCCCACATGCCAGTTTTGATTCATCATTGCTCTTCTGTCACTCTGCAACATTTCTTTTTAAAAGCCCTGCCGTCTTAGCCACATCCTTTTATCACCATTGTTGGACCTTCCTCAATGACTTCACATTCAGTTAACATTTTTCTCTTCAGGGACTCTACCATCCAAATTAATTCATTTTCTAACATTATACACTTATAGCTCTTTCACTTAAATTTTCATCTCTATCTGAATATTCTTCTGGTGGTCATCTCAGACTTCATCTCTATTCAGTTTTAGTCACTCATGGTATAACCTTCAACTTAATTTTGCTTTGAAATTATCTCAAAGATCTTTGATTCCCAGCTTTCTGATTGTACTTCCTTTACCTTCCTTTTTTTTTTCTTTCAAAGGTATTGAATCTGGTTTTTGTAATCATTATGAACTTTTTCTATTATTAAAATTTATCAATCTTTATCTGGGAATAATTTCCTCCCTAGTTTTTTTTTTAAATGACACCCATGACTTCACAGACCAATTTTTTTTATAAATTTTATTTTATTCTGAATTTAAGAAATAAAACAAGCATTTCAGTAACAAAGAAGTGAAAAATGAGGATTGTACTTGAAACTGTAAATCTGTTACATAAAACTAAGTATTCCTTTTAAATAATATAATAACAAAGGTCTTTTCTAAGTATTCATCTATCTGAAATATTTGGCATTTTTATCACCCTCTCCTTGATACATGATTTTAAGTTGATATCTGTGACATTGTGTTCTGTTTTTCTTCCTACCTTTTTGTCTAATCAGTTTTGTCTCCTTCCATGGCTTCTCTTCTTTCTCTCATACCTTAAATATAGACATATTCCATATTATGTCCTTAATTCTTCTCTTACTCCATTCCATCTACTCTCACAATTCAAGCCAACATATCTGTCTGTATGGTTCCTAAATCTTTATCTGTAGCTCTGACTTCATTCTAATGTTCCATACTTGCATTTCCAAAGTTCTGGTAAGTCATCCTCACCTGGCCTCCTGAAGTCAATATATTTCCAAAAACCAAAGCCAAGATTTTCCTGCCAAAATCATCCTTTTATCTTGATACCTGTTTTTAATATTCATTTTTTTCCTAATTTCAATTTTCATTTTTTTCTAATCTGTTTTGGAAATGCCAGTCATCATGAAAATTTCCATCTTTTTTCCCCACTCCATGGAATCAAATTATTTTATTGCTAGGTCTGCAGTATTACTTACATTCACCCTCTCTTTTCTGGTCCTAATAAGCCTTTTCCGTCCTAGAATAGGACCTATTACCTCTCGCCTAAATTATTAATTACCTTACTTGGTCTCCATACCTCTCTATCTCTTCCTTCATAAATCTGATCTGCAACCTATTGTCAGGTTAATTTTCCTTAAGTACAGCTCTGATCACAATTTCCCTTTGTTTGGAATCCTCTAATAGAGAAACCCTGGCATCAATCTATCATTCTAGACTTATAAATCAGTCAGTCACCCCAGCACTTAATAATTGCTTGCTATGTGGTAGGCAGTGGGCTGTGTCCTGGAGCTACTAACATGAAGAATGAAACAATCCTAACTCTTAAGAGCTTACATTTTCGTATGGTATCTACTCCTCTTTTTATGTACTTTTTATTCTGCCTAGCATTCTATCCCTCTCTAATTTCAAACTGTTGAAATCTAATTCATTCTTTAAGATCTAGTTCATAAGTCATCTCATTCAAGAAATGTTCTGATTATTGAAACTAGAAATGTTCTCTTCTCAGTTTCTAAAGTTCTTTGTACCACTCTTAGAACATTTTTTTTTCATGCTGCCTTGTCGTGGAACAAAACTGCCTCTTCTGGTGGCTGAATCTTAAGAGTTGGAAGGGATTTCATAGGCCATTGTTAACTCATATGTGAATAAGAATCCCCCCATAACATTCCTATCAAGTTATCATCCAGTCATTGCTTGAAGACTTATAGTATAGTTTACATATAGTATATAGTATACTTATAGTATATTTTCTGAGGCATATATGAGTATATTTTTTTTTGGTTGGTCAGATATGAGGAGCAGATAGTTTTGGGTTCATTGAAATCCTGCTAAAACTCCAGAATCCTTTAGAATTTTAGAATTTTGAGATATAATGATGATGGAAAAAAAAGATTTCAGTGGATCAGCATCTAGTAAAATTTTGGGAGATATATGGAATCTCTCCAAAAATGATGTGTTTTACCTTGATAAAAATGGCATAAGGCTTCTTAAAATAATCATAGTTTTTACTTGAAAAAGATTTGTGGTGTTGTTATGAGACAACATTGTCTCCCTAGGTTGGTGAGTAGGAAAAGTAGAGCTTGAGATTGACACCAATTCTGCTAGAATAATTGGTTAGAACTTAATAATGTGCCCCGCATAACTACATTAGCTCCAACAACTAGATAATAGAGGGAAATAACAAAAAAGCATGTTTATTTTTAAGTGCTTTTGTAGAAATGACAAATACATTTTAAAAAATCGGATAATAGTATCAAGTAATAAAATTGTCATCTCAGAAATTAGTGGAGAAAAGGATTATTGATAGGACAGGGTGCTGCTTCATCATAGAGTTAGCAGAGTGTTATTATCAACTACAAGCACAGTATTAACAGATGTATATGTTGTAAAGAGCATTTCACTCTGGTTTTAAGTCCTTGCCCAGGATATTCTAGCTATGTAATCCTAAACAAGCCGTGTCACTGAATTTGTTTCTAATCTACAAAACGGGGGGGGG
>JAJPUD010011046.1:26727-57028 GCA_023553655.1 Myrmecobius fasciatus | reverse complement strand
ATAAAACAACAACAATCATATGACTATTTCAGTAGATATGGAAGAAGCCTTTTACAAAATACATTCCTATTAAAAACATTGAAAAGCATAGAAATCAGTGGAGCCTTTCTGAAAATGATAAGAGCAACTATTATCTATACTGAGGATAAACCCGAGTGAAGCATGCACATCCATTATTACCATTACTGTACAATGTTGGGTAAAAAATGTGATCCATAGCCATAGTAAAATAAAATAAAAAGAAATTGAAGAAATAAAAATAGGTAATGAAGAAACAAAGCCATCACTTTTTGCAAATGATATGATGGTATACTTAGGGAACTCTTGAGAATCAACTGAAAGATTAGTTGAAACAATTAACAACTTCAGCAAAACTTCAGGATATAAAACAAATCCTCAATATAATAAAAAATCACCAATCTACCTAAATTAACTTACTTATTCAATGCCATGCCAAGCAAACTATCAAAAATTACTTTATAGAGTTAGAAAAAATATAACAAAATTCATCTGGAAGAACAAAAGGTCAAGAATTAAAAAAATTAATGAAAAAAAAAGCAAATGAAGGTGGTCCAGCTGCACCAGATCTACAACTTTATTATAAAGTAGCAGTCATAAAAACCATTTGGTACTGGCTAAGAAACAGAGTAGTTGATCAGTCAAATAGGTTAGGTTCGCAGGACAAAATAATCCATGACTATAGTAACCTAGTGTTTGACAAACCCAAAGACCCCAGTTTTGGGGATAAAACCTCACCAGTTGACAAAAACTGTTGGGAAAATTGGAAACTACTACAGCAGAAACTAGGCATTGACCTACACCTAACACCTTTTACCAAAGGAAGTTGAAATGGGTTCATGATCTTGACATAAAGAATATTATAAACAAATTAGAAGAATATAGGATAGTTTACCTCTCAGATCTGTGGAGGAGGAAGGAATTTATGACCAAAGAAGAACTAAAGATCATTACTGACTACAAATTTTACAATTTTGACTATATTCAGTTAAAGTTTTGTACAAACAAAACTAATGCAGACAAGATTGGAAGGGAAGCAATGAACTGGGAAAACATTTTTATATTCAAAGGTTCTGATAAAGGCCTCATTTCTAAAATATATAGAGAATTAAGTCAAATTTGTAAGAATTCAAGTTATTCTCCAATTGATAAATGGTCAAAGAATATGAACAGATAATTTTCAGATGAAGAAATTGAAACTATTTCTAGTCATATGTAAAGGTACTCTAAATCAATATTGATCAGAGAAATGTAAATTAAGACAAGTCTGAGATACCACTACACACCTGTCAAATTGGCTAAGATGACAGGAAAAGATAATGATGAATGTTAGAGGGGATGTGGGACAACTGAGACAATGATACATTATGGTTGGAACTGTGAAAGGATCCAACCATTCTGGAGAGCAACCTGAGTCTATGCTTAGAAAGTTATCAAACTGTGCATACACTTTGACCCAACAGTGTTTCTACTGGGCCTATATCCGAAAAATATTTTAAAGGAGGGAAAGGGATCCACATATGCAGAAATGTTTTGTGGCAGTCCTTTTTGTAAGGCAAGAAGCTGGAAACTGAATAGATGCCCATCAGTTGGAGAATGGCTGAGTAAATTATGATATATGAATGTTATGGAATATTATTTTTATGTAAAAATCAACCAACAGGATGAGTTCAGAGAGGCCTGGAGGTGACCTACATGAACTGATGCTAAGTGAAATGAGCAGAACCAGAAGATCAGTATGCATAGCAATAACAAAACTATATGATGATCAATTCTGATGGACATGGCTCTCTTCAACAATGAGATGAATCAAACCAGTTCTAATTGTTCAGTGATGAAGAAAACATAGCATTTTCACAATTTCTGTTGATGTTTCTTTGCATTTTGTTTTTCTTTTCAGATTTTTTTTCTTTCTAGTCTTGTTTTTTTTTTGAGGAAGATGCCTTTATATATATACATATATATATATATACATGCATATATATATGATTTATTATATTTTTAAACATTTAACATGTATTGGACTACCTGGCATCTAGGGGAGGGGTGGAGGGATGGAGGGAAAAAATTGGGAATAGAAAGTTTTGCAAGTGTCAATGTTGAAAAATTACTCATGCATGTTTTGTAAATAAAAAGCTTTAATAAAACTAAATAAATACATAAATAAAAATGAAATTCTTTAAGGCAAAAATGCCCCCAATATTTAAAATCTATTTTCCATTCCTTTTTGTTCCTCTCATTCTTACCAGAAGAAGAAATGAAAAAAAAAGAAAAAATAATAGTGGAAATAAAAATTATTGCATTTTGAGACATTATTTGAGACATTATATTGAGACAATAATTGAAACATTATTGCATCTTGCTACTTGAAGCATTATTTTTGAATATTTGCTTGTATATGTTTATGTTGCTGATTGAATTAATAAGCCACATTATTACATTGAATAAGAGGTTTGCATTTTTCATTTATTATTAGATTGGGGGGGAAAGAGAGAGACAGAGAGAGACAGAGACAGAGAGACAGAGACAGAGACATAGAGACAGAGACAGAGAGACACACAGAGAGAGAGATTGAAAGACAGACAGACAAAGACAGAGAGACGAGACAGAGACAGACAGAGAGGGAGAGGGGGAGAGAGAGAGAGAGAGAGAGAGAGAGAGAGAGAGAGAGAGAGAGAGGACGTGTGATTGTTTTCAAGTGTAACTTTTAAAACTGATTTTATTCTAGTACTCAGAGATACTGCAAACCATATATTGCATTTGCATTATGGTCTATAAAGGATTCCTTTTATACATCTATTTCTAAGTTATTGTTTAAAACATTATTTGCTATGTGTATATTGTACACACCACTCACATTCTTTAGTATTGCCATTCATAAGATGTTATAAGTTCCTTTCTAACTGTTTTGTTATATATTTATATTTGTTTTTTTAAACATAATCTAGTTTCTGTTTAACTATTAAGATGTTGTGAGGTATTTTCCCTTATTTTCTGGCAGAATTCTGAATCCTGTTTTTCAGGAATCTACCTAGTCAAACATTTTTTCTTCTTTCAGCCTCTCATTTTCATTCTGTATTTGTCTTTAATTTTTTGATATATTTCTTTTATACAACAAATAATTTGGCTTTGTTTTCTTGTTCATTCTATCATTTTCATTTTAGTGGATTGTGTAGTCATTTTAAAGAAGAAAAAATAGACTTGTATGGGTTTTTTTGGTCATTTATTTCTTTTGTATAAATTTGTGTGCCTTTACTCTTTTAAATTAGTGTCTTATCACTGCAATTAGCTTTGTTTATTATTTAGGTGCTAGTCTGTTAACAAAAGCTTCTATCTCATCCCTCATTCCTATTTACTACTTTATGCCATATCATTGCTGATTTCTTTTCCATTTTTAAATTTATTTGTTTATTTCTTCTCTTGTTTTGACCTATCTCTTTCTCTGAATGGCTAAGTGAATGCCTGAAAATATCCCCTCTCAATTTATCTTTCAACCTCTTATATTTGCCTTGTCTTTTTCAATTATGGTTTTCTTTTAACTTTGTCTTTATTTGCCTTCCCTTCAATTCAATCTTTTGTCCTGATTTTCACCAGGGCTTTATCTTTTACTTCTTTATTCTCTTTGCTTCTCTAACAAGTGTAAATCTGAAGTGCCACTGTTGAGTTCCCTCTCCTATCCCAATTCTATATTATGCCCTTTAGAGATCTTACTTCTTCCTCTGAATTTTTTTGTTGCTCATTATTTTTAGAGAAATGAATTTACAAAGGAAGAAAGTTCACACTGAAGTAGTTTTGTATGCTATCAGTTACTCATTGTCACAAACAATGAGGCCCAGGCTGGATTACAGCCTTTAAAATGATTATTTTAATGTACCACTCCAGGGACTGGTTGTCATGTGTACTCATATTCCTTTTTTTTTTTTTTTGAGGATGGGACAATGTTTAGGAAAAGAAAGTATAACACTATTATAGTGGGATGGTCTCAAAATGATCAAATTTCTCCATACAAAACCCATTTTAAGGTCCGGTCCCTGTCTTGAAGGCTTATCTTTCTGATTCCAAATGTGATCTCAGACATATACTGATTGTGTGAACCTGGGTAAGTCACTCAACTTTATTTACCTCAATTTCCTCGTTTGTAAAATGAGCTGGAGAAGGAAATGGCAAACTACTCCTGTATCTTTGCCAATAAAGCTCCAAATGAGATCACAAAATGTTGTATATGACTGAAACAACTTAATAAACAAAAGTTTTTTCTTTTAAATAATAGCTTTTTATTTTCAAAATACATGCAAAATTATACATTTTCAAAATTTACTCTTGCACAACCTTCTATTCCAATTTTTTCTCTCTTCTATCCCACTCCCCTAGACAGCAATTAAGCCAATAGGTGGCTTGTGCAGTTCTTCTATAGATGTTTCCATATTTATCATACTGCACAAGAAAAAATCAGATCAAAGAGCGAAAAATGAGAAATAAAAAAGCAAACAAATAGCAACCAAAAAGGTGAAAATACCATACTGTGATCCACACTAAGTCCCCATAGTCTTCTCTTTGGATGCAGATGGTTCTCTCCATCATAGGTCCATTAGAATCATTCTGAATTATCTCACTGTTCAAAAGAACCACGTCTATTAAAATTGATTATCATATAATCAATCCTCTTGTTGCTGTGTACAATGTTTTCCTGGTTCAACCCACTTCACTTAGCATCAGTTCATGTAAGTCTCTCCAGGCCTTTCTAAAATCATCCCACTGCTTCTTATAGAAAAATAATATTTCATAACATTTATATACCATAACTTATTGAGCCATTACCCAACTGATGGGCATTCCTGTTTCCTATTCCTTGCCATTACAAAAAGGGCTGCTATACACATTTTTGCATGTGTGGGTCCTTTTCCCTTTTTTATGATCTATTTGTGATACAGACTATGTAAAGGTAATACTGGATCAAAGGGAATGCATAGTTTGATACTTTTTGGTCATAATTCCAAATTGCTGCCAAGAAAGTTTAGATCAGTTCACAACTCTACCAACAATGTATTAGTGTCCCAGTTTTTCCACATCCCCTCCAACATTTATCACTATCATTTCCTGTCATATTAGCCAATCTGAGAGGTACATATAGTGGTGCTTCAGAATTGTGTTAATTTGCATTTCTCTAATCAATAGTGATTTAGAGCATTTTTTTCATATGAATAGAAATGGTTCTAGTTTCTTCACCTGAAAATTGTTGTTTATATCATTTGACCATTTATCAACTGGGGAATGGCTTGTAGTCTTATAAATTTGAGTCAACTTTCTATATATTTCAGAAATAAGACCTTTATCAAAACACTTGGATGTAAACATTTTCCACAGTTTTCTGTTTCCCTTCTAATTTTGGCTGCATTGGTTTTATTTGTATAAAATCTTTCAATTTAATATAATCAAAATCATATATTTTGCATTTCATAATGTTCTCTAGTTCTTCTTTGGCCTAAATTCCTCCCTTCTCTACAGATCTGAAAGGTGGACTATCCCTTGCTCTCCTAATTTGCTTATAGTCACCCTTTATGTCTAAATAATGAGCCCATTTAGAATTTATCTTGATATAGGGTTTTAGGTGTTGATCAGTGCCTAGTTTTTGCCATGTTATTTTCCAGCTTTCCCAGCATTTTTGTCAAATAGTGAATTCTTATCTCACAAGTTGGAGTCTTTGGTAAACAAAAGTCTTGAAGACATATTCTACCTTTTTCATAGGGATGTTATTTAGTGATATACATTATATTTCATTTTGAGAGTTTCATTCATTCTACTATTCCCTAACTAGTTGCTTCCCTGTACTGTATTTATTCAGTATTTCTATAGCAACCATGCTTATTGAGAGATTATAGGAATGGACTTTGGATGGGAATATTATCCATCTCATATCTTCCTTACTTTCCTCACAATCATGCAGCTTTCCACAAAGAATAATTCGTTTCTCAGGAATCAGAGAATTTAGTCTATGGAATATTCATTGAAATATTTTCCCTTTCTTCTCTTGATTCTTTAAATTTTTCTTCAATATTTATTCCCTTAGTGTAGTGGGACCTGTTAAACTCTTGAAAATTATTATTGATAACCATGCAAAGAGATTTTGTTTATATCAATTACAATATACCATATTAGAAATTACACCATCTTAATATTAGTATGAAAATAGATTTGACCTCACAAACTCACTGAAATGATCTCAGGAACCCTCTGTCTCCCCAGATCACGTTTAGAGATTCACTACCTTAGAACCTTTTTTTCCCCTTTGAAAATTCCTCTCAGATATTTCTTTTACCATATAGATTGATCTCTATCTCTAAAATAAAACAAAAAATCTCTGAATATAACAGAATTGATTTCTTTAGACTTTTGCTGATTATACTTTCTTAAATTTATGGTGTTTTGTGTAATTTACAAATCAAATAATCATGTGTTACTTCTGCCTAATTTTCTTCTATTTCAGTTTTCTCTTAAATACTGTGTGTGCGTGTGTGTGTGTGTGTGTGCGCCAAAATCTGTTATTTTATGTTTCAAAGCTTTGGTTTTAAAGGGGAGATCTTCTATCATTTATGCAATTTTATTTTCGTGATGTTTGTATTTTTAAGTTCTTGAGAACTTTGATTTAGCACCTAAGTTCATTTCTAATTTATTTTAAATTTCTAATGTATCTTTTTGTTTGTTTACTGCAGGGTTCTCTATTTTTGGATAATGCTTCGTTTTTCTCCATACTTGTTCATAGTGTTTTAGACTGTTTTTTAGATTTGATTCATTTATTTTTTATTTTCTTGCATACCTACTTACTTGAAAGCTTTGTTTTTATTATGTTCTACTTCAAGTTTTTTTTTTTAAATTTCTTTTCTATTTTCTATTATATTTCCAATTGCTTCCCTTTGTTTTCCCTTCTCACTCTTTGGTCCCTTCCTCTTGAATTATTTCCTTTATTCTGTGGATTAATGATGTTAGACTCAATAGAAATGGTCTCTGTTCACTGGAGATGATATATTGATAAAAAAAACCCCATAAATTAACATTACTTACATTTTGTGGTGATATTATTTATTTTGCTGAATATTTCCAAATTATGTTTCAGTCTACTTCAAAATGCTCTAGAGAGTTTTGCAGTCTCTTTCTTATAAGCTTGTTATATCTGCTATAGCTGCAACACCTAACTGCTCTACATTAAAAGGTTGTTAAGGCCTACTTCCTACAGGAATATTATCTTGATCTGTCCAGTTGCAAATGTAAAATAACTAGAAATTATTTGTATTTATTTTTCTATTTTTTCCCCAATAAAATGTAATCTTCCTGAGGGCAGAGGCCAATTTTCTTTTATCTTTGTATTCCTGGCATCAAATAGTGTCTTACACATAGTATCTCTTTAATAAGGACTCACTGCATTAAGTTAACCTTATAGTCTTATGGACCTTAATGACTGTGACATGCAAAATGATATATTGAGGGCCAGAGCTCCTATCATCATTGACAAACATTTATTGAGTACTTACTTTGAACTTGCATTATTAAGCCCTAGGGATAAAAAAAGGCAAATACATGGTCCCTGTTCACATACTAATGAAGGATATATCTTGCACACAACTATGTACATATAAGACATATATGGTATAAATAAGAAGTAATTTCTGAGAGAAGGCATTAACATTATGATGGAAGGAGAAGAGGAGTAGAGAGCAGAAAAAAAATCTCTAATAAAAGATGGAATTTGAACTGAATCTTGAAGGAATCCTGGGAAGTCAGGAGGAAGAGGGAAAAATAGAGGGCATTCAAAAGTAATGGGGGACAACCAGTGAAAAATCTGAGTTACCTGATAGAATGTTGTGTTCCAGGAACTAGAAAAAGGCCCTAAGTCAAAGAACATCTAGAATGGAGTAAAGTGTTAGAGACTGAAAAGGTACAAAAGAACCATATTGTGAAGGATTTTAAAAACCCGAAAAAAATGATTTTATATTTGATCCTAAAGGTAACAGGAATTCAGCATCCTTTATGAGTTTTTGTTGTATATGTGTGTGTGTATGTGTGTGTGTGAGAGAGAGACAGACAGACAGACAGACAGAAAGAGGGACAGAGACAGAGACAGAGAGATAGAGAGATGATCAAATATATACATTAGGAATATATATAAAGGGGAGAACTTGAGCCTAGGCATTTGTGATCCTGAGAAATTTATAATAATAATTGCACTGTATTTCAGTCTACTGGTGCTCTTTAAGAGGGAAGAAAAAATAAGTCAGCCATGGGAAACATATCTGTCACTTTTTCCTGGGACCTCCTAGGACATAGGACTTGCCTTTCTTTATTAACCTATTTATGAACCTTTCTCCCACATGAAGAGCCCAGAATAACTATCTCAAGTTCAAGTTATTCTATTTTTATATATTCATTCAATATAGTGGTCCATGAGCCCAAACTAAAATATTTATTTTCAGTCTATCAGAGGTAATGGCTAATTCAAAGGAAATGAATTTAATAATATAAAATAAGAAAATTGTCGATAGAATATTTTCCCTACTACAAACATACACATCTTCAATGGCAAGAGTAAATATACAAAATACACTGGAGGGCTTCGAAGCCCTAGGGAGGTAGGTTTTATGGGATATCTCCTGCTGAAATTACCACACTGAATTCATCAGGTCTGCTCTTTATTGGTTTCAGTGTCTCTTCTGGATGTGGTATTTTGGGGGGCTAATTACTAGGCCCTCTTTATTGTATGGTGACTGCTGATGAGCTATTCTATTGGGCTCATAGATTGAGGATTCATTTTTCTATTGATCCCTTTATTTTCCTACTGGTTGTATTTCTCTGTTGGTCTTCTGTTAATCCCTGTGGGTCTGATCTTCTCAAATGATTATTGTTCTGGTAGAGGTTGGGTATGTAATACAGTGTATATCTTCTGGATTAGTCTCTTCAGGACTCCCCCAGTCATTTTAGTTTAAATCAACTAGTGGCTTGATTCTAGAAACTTACCTCATGAGGGGAGGCTGACAACTCTTCAGCAAATGGCTACTAAATCTAGCTCCCAAGAGCCAGGAAGAGTACTACCAGACTAAGATTTTCTTTCCTTGTCAATCCTTAATTCTAGACACATATCAAAGATCTTTATTGTAGGTGATTATCTAAACTTTCCAATGTTCTTGATTGCAAATGACTTCATAAAGTAGTTAGTACATTAATTTTTATCCTTATTTGAAAAATGAGGGAACTAAATTAAAGGAGAGAGACTTATCTAAGATTACATAGCAAAAATGCCAGAGGTGGGGCAGGACCTCATGGCTTTCTAATTCAAGCCTCCTTCCACCATATCATAATTTTTTTTCTTGCTTTCCATAATAAATTAGATCTCTTGCATATTTTCTTACTTCCTTCCTCAATATAGATAATATTGTTCTCCTCCACCTATACACTGATGTATTGACTTTGCTGTGTTCCAAAAAATAATATCTCTGTATTTCTCTCCGGTTTAGATAAACTAGACCTAAACACAAACTCATTCCAGGGAAAAATGAGCAATTCTAGTGTGCTGTGTTCTAACAGCTGGCCTATATACCTCATTAGTTGCTCTATACCTATACCTAGCTCCTGACTTCCCTCTAGGGGCCACTTGTACTGCTACTAACCCAGCTGTGCCTCAGGTTAACTTTTGATGTACTGAAGCAATTGCCTGAAAAGAACAAGCTTGATCAAATGATTTCACATCTTTGTATGTTGTTTTCTGAAGACGAGATAAGTGAAAATAAAGTAAGTATTAACTGTCAACAAGGTATAGTTAAAAAGAGTTATCCAGGTACATTGAATTTTGTTTTAGGGTGATAAAAATAATGCTCTTTTTTGAGGAGTATTTTTGTTTGGTTTGTGTGATGTACAAGAATTTTTGGAGTGCTTAGGGGAAGGATGTCCTGTAGGAAATCATGAGGTTATTCAGAGGTTTTTGGTATATGTAGCCAGCATTATGAATTGTTTTGTATGCTGGAGGCTCCCAAAGTACTTGATTCTATTTCATTCTAAATGGACAGGGGGAGGAATATATCCACAACTTAACCTTAAATGTGATAGCTCAAGCCATATGATTAATTTTGTACTCTTCTGCTCTTTTCTTCTTTGATATTTTCTGCTTTTAATTTGTGAAAACAGGGATAGAACTGAGACGATGGATCTGATAAGGGATGGGAAGAGGTCAACAGAGTAGCAGTCACTTGATCACCTAATCCCAGGTGGGGTTCAGTCACCAGAAAATTGTAGTTCAGATACTGATATTAAACAAGGAAATATGACATTTTCTCTCTTAAGACCCATTGTGACATTTCCTATCACCTAATAGGTTTGGCAAGGCAAGGCCATACCAATAGAGGATGATCATTTCCTCCTAGGCACTATGTTTAGAACTCCATTAAGCTGCCTTAAGCTTGGCTGCTCAGGCCTGACAGTAACTTACTTATCCTAGACATGGATGATTGGGAGACGAAATAAAGCCTTTATTATTTTTCTGTAAATAAGTTTTCATTAAAATAAGCATGTAAATATTTAATAGATGTAACTTTTATTTTGCCAAAGATAACCATTATATAATACTGAGCAACATTTAGCAATGTCAATAGAATATTTTCCTTACTACAAACATGCACATCTTCAATAGCAAGAGTAAATATACAAAATCTTCGGAAGGGCTTCAAAGCACTAGGGAAGTAGAATTTATGGGATATCTCCTGCTGAAATTACCACACTGAATTAATCAGTTCTAGCTAGTAGGTATCGAGTTAAATAACTTGCCTCTCTAATCTCTATTTTTTTCTATCACTGCTAAACTTATTTTGGATTTCTATTCTACTATCAGAATATTCAATTTTTTTCTAACATATTTCTAACCTACAATTTTTCTAACCAGGTATAGAAAAACTCCATACTCTTATCTCACCGAGAGACTTCCAAGAAGTTTTCTCTAGTTTAGGCAGTAAAAGTCCTTATGGTACTTCTCCCTGCTGCTTGAGCTAATTAAGAGTCAGTGATGGCACAGCTTCCTCACTCAGCTTTTACTAGTTAGCTAGTATCTCTCTTGAAATATAGCTATTTACTATCACTATTACTATTACTACTATTACTATACAATAATTACTATTGCCAAGGTAGGTTTCAAATAACTTTTTCCCTATACCTCAAATTTTTTGTCCTTTTTTCCTCTATGAAGCACTTCCTGCAATCAGGAAGATGTCATAGTACCTATTAACATCCTTCTGCTCCATAATCATTGCCTAACCTATATAGTCAAAGAATTTGTCATCTCATTTCTGACTGATTAGATAAAACTTGCTTTTAACTGAGTCTTTGACTTTGTGTTTTTAATATTATACAGACCATAATTTAGTCCTACCAGATTGATGTTAAATATAATTATGCTTTCAGTTTATAAAAATTATACTTTCTGTCTAGTTGTCTATGTCTGTACTAATTGGCATATTTGTACCCATTAATATCAGTGAACAAAGAAAACCCAATTAAGATTTACCTTTTGACACTAATGGCTTCCAAGTTAATAGAACACAGGTCTACAGTTGGTAGAAATTCATTTTCCTAGGGAATGTCTTCTTGAAAGGCTGGTTTACAAAATCCTAATTCTTGACTACAGGATTTTGGTAATGTGCTCACTCTGGTTGTGTTAAATAATGTTCTGAAGTACAGTAGTAATAGATTATCCAAATAACAGAATTATCCAAAACAGATTATCCAAAAACAGAATCCCCAAATAAATAATCTTGACACCCTGGAGATCCATCAATTGGGTAGTACAATTGAAAGAGTTTTAGATCTGGAGTCAGAGAAGCTGGGTTATAGTCCTAACTCTCCCTTATATTACCTATTTGTCTCTGTCACAAGTCACTATATGAGCCTCTTCTTTCTCATCTGTGAAATGAGGGGGCTCAAACTATCCAGTATTTATGATAAGATGTTGATTCAATACTGAAAATAAATTTACAAAATCTCACAAATATATACACAATCACATACCACAAAGATTACTATGTACTGAATGAATATTTTGTAGTGATGGGTTTTGTTTGTTTTAAAAATGGAATAAAAGGATTCCCATGGCTTAGAGCCATCGATTAATGTGATGTGAAAAGCTCACAAGTGATAGTATACATGAGGCCCCATCTGATGTCAGGGGATAGCAATTATATTACACTACATCTCTCCAGGAAAAGGTCTCCTTGTTCTTTATTCCAATAGATTTAAATGAGCTTCTAAGTGCTGATAACAGCTGTGCCTGCAGTGTTTAAACTGATTTTCTTTTAAATTCTCATTAGTCACAATCACCAAATATCAGTATATAATTGTTGCTTCAAAAGCCCTATTTCATATGCACACTCAATCTTCTCCATTTGTTTTTATGTTTGTTTTTATTTTCCTTTGCTTTTTACATATGATAATGTATAGTAGACAGCCTGGGCAAAATACTCAGGACTGCTAAAGGATGATAGGAACACATGTGATTGACACTGAGCAAAAGACTTGGAACACATGTGTATAAAATATGGTCTTAGTTACATTTCCATTTTTCCGTCTTATTTGAACCATGAATTAAAAAAAAATCTTCCAGAGATTGATAGAGCCAAAAAAAGATCAGACTTTTTTTCCCCAGTCCAATTTAGAAGATTGGCAAGAACCGTCTGTGACATCAGGATAAAGGTTAGTCTGGAGTACATATGACAGCAGCAGCAGCCATAGGACTTAGAGGTGGCTGCAACAGCAGCAGCAGCAGCACCTACTTTGGGATCTTTCAGCTAAGAGACAGTAAGGGAGGTGGACAACTGGTTGGAGAGAGATCACAGGGGATGCTTTGCTGATACTCAGTACAGCTGTTCCTAGTTGGTAACTCTATTGCATATAAGCAGTTCTGAGTCACAGTTCCAGGGTGGAGAGGAGTGCTTCTGAACTATCTCAGGGTAGCAGGGGCTTTGATTCCAGTTCTAAGGTAGAGAAGAGCACTAACATTTGTGGTTACAAGGGAATAGAGGCTCTTTTTGAGTAAAGGCTGGAGTATAGACCAGGAAAAAAGTGATTATACCTTTTCTCAGATCATACAATATTGGAAGCATGGAACACTTTAACAAACACTTTAACAAAATTAGTTATAAAAAATCAACAGGAAAAGTTTTGAAATTGTTTCAGTGCCACTCCACTAGTAAATGATCAGATCCCAATATTAACATAAAGTTCAAAGTCAAGAAATAGGCTAGGAAATGAGCAAACAACAAAAAGGAACTTGACCATATAAAACTACTATGGAAGCATGGAAAACCAAGACAAACTTAGAAGACAAGAGTATGAAAACAGCTTCAATAAAACTCTCAAAATATAAAGTTAATTGCACCAAATACAATAAAAATTCCTGAAAGAGTTAAAGAAAGAGATAAGAGGATTAGAAGAAAAATTGGGGAAAGAAATGAGAGTACTGCAAGAAAATTGTGATAAGAGAATTAATAGCTTGATAAAATACACAAAGAGAAAAAAAATCCTGAAAGAAATAACATCTTGGAAAATCAGGATTGGCCCTATGGTGAAAGAAACACAAAATATCCACAAAATTAAAAAGTGGAATAAATCAAATGGAAAGAGAGATACAAAAGCTCATTGAAGAAAATAATTCCTTAAAAATTAGAATTGATCAAGTGGAAGCTAATGATTCCATGAGACATTGGTAATAAAACAAAGTCAAAAATGGGATAAAAAAGAAGAAAAATGACCTCCAAAATAAACAAAGAAAGAAAGTTTAAAATTATTTGATTACATAAAAGTCAACATTTAAAAAAAGCCTTGACATAATGTATCAAGAAATTATGATTGAAAGCTCATCCAAAATCTTTCGATTCAGAGAAGAAAATATCAATTGAAAAGATCCAACAATGAAGTGCTGAAAAGTATCCCAAAATAAAACAACTCTGAGGTACTACCTTACACCTATCAGAAATAACAAATATTGAAAAGGATCAAGGAAAATAGATAACAATAATGAATTGTAGGTGGAGTTGTGAATTGATCCAATCATTCTGCAGAATAATTTGGAACTATCCCAAAGGGCTATCAAATTGTTCATAGACTTTGACCCAGAAATAACACTACTAGGTTTACACCCCAAAGACATCAAAGGAACATAATGTTCAAATGCAAAATGATTTAAATCAATTCTTTGTGCTGGCAAAGAATTGGAATTTTATTGGCTAGATATCAATTAGAGAATGATTGAACAAATCGTGGCATATAATTTTGATGGAATACTACTGAACTGTAATAAATGACAAGGGAAATGATTTCAGGAAAAAAATGAAAAGACTGTATGAGCTGGTGCAAAATGAAGTAAGCAGAACTAGGAGATCATTGTAAATTGTAAGAGCAATATTGTAATGATGATCAATTGTGAAAGACTTAGCTATTATCATAAAGCAATGAATCAAGACAATCCAAATGACTCATGATGAAAGTGCTCTCCTCCAGAGAGAGAACTGATGAACTTTGAGTAGAAAATGAAGTATTTTTTTATGGCATGTGATTTGACATATGTAATTGACATCATACTGGTTGCATTCTTGGTGAGTGAAAGGAGAGTCTTGAGAAAGAGAATTTGGAACTCAAAAATTTAAAAATATATTGAAATAAAAGTAAATAGTTAATAATAATGAAAAAACCCACAAAATTCCAGGAAAGGTTCAAAGGCTCATTGTGGCAACCCCTGTGCAGGGACTCTTAAAAATGAATATATAAATTTAGTCTGACTCAAGGGATGTTCTGGCAGCCTATATTCTCACTCTGGGCAATGCTGAAGATGTGAGTCATTAATAGAATCTTCTAACTTTTCTTTTAAGAATTTCCAAGAACACTGGACATTTTGGAGTCAGAATATCTGAAACTAAGCCCTACTTCTGTCATATATTAGCTCAGTGAAATCTACTAATTGACCACATACCTCTTAGGTCCACCTGTACACTATGGATCATCACACTTGTGTTACTTGTTCCTCAATGTTGTAAGGGTGAAATGTGATTGTGTTTATAAAGCACTTTTTCAAACCACACAATGCTTTATGATAGTGATGTCACATTTCTTGTTGATTTCTCTCCAATCTTTCCTTTCAATTCTTGGATGGAATAGGTTTCTATTTGCAGATAGTGCAGATAGATAACTAGGATTATTTCTAATGCAGCTATCAAGATTTTGAGTTCCTGGAGCCCAGTGAATATAAAGTACCATTCAGAATTTAAAGGCTTTTATCATCTGACTTCAGTCAACATTTCCAGGCTTATTTCACATGACAACCCTTCATACACTCTTAAATTTCAGTCAGACTGCACTATCTACTATTCCTCATACATAATGTTCCTTTTCTCACCATCCCCTTACCTGGCACAGTCTTCCCATGACTGGGTTGAATTCCCTCCTCACTTTTGCCTCTTCGAAACCCTAACCACAATCAAGGATCACTTCAGGTACCATCTCCTGGAAAAGGCCTTTTTTCTGGTCTTCCCAGTTGTTAATGTTTTTTTTTTACTTCTGACATTATTTGTCATTTACTTTGCCTATACTTTCTATTTACTTATGTATGCAAAATATGTTTCTGGAGAGCATGGACTATTTTTGTTAAAAAAAAAAATCCTTAGAATCTAGTATATAGTGTGATAGTGTATTTCACCCAGTAAGTACTTAATACATGCTTGTTGAATTGAATCTTTGAAGCTCACAAGCACTCTACCTTCAATCTACTGCTAATGTTGTGTCACATTGAATTATCCACCCTGTAAATACCCTCAATGTTATTTCAGAAGGTGAAAGACATCATGAATCCTATGAAAACCAATGAAACAAAGAAGTCATTGGAGACTGCTAGAATTCTGCTACCTGTCAAAGCTTATTGCTGGGGTGGGAGGGGCAGGGAGCAGATGTTCAACATTGGTACCAAGGACTGTTCCTAATGGCAGCAATTGTGATGTGTTCTGGGTATTAGAACAACTGTGAAAATCTCAATCAATTTGAGCTGCATATGATTAAATGTACTATAAAAAACACCATTACTACCAACTCGAACCTTCTTTAGGAATTTCAAGTAGAAATAATAATAACTCTTATTGATATATTGGTTTAAAGTTTATCATATGATTTTGTCATAACGCCTCTGTAAGATTAATGCATGTACCATGATTCCTGTTTTACAGCTAAGGAAAGTAAGGGACACCAAAATTAAGTGCCTTGTTAAGGATCACAAGGTTAATCATTGGTACTATCAGAGTTCAAATCCAGAACTTTGAACTCGAAATGTGCTATATCACTTCAAGATTTTATGACTCTACAACATGAGATTGTTCTCATGGGCTTTTAACCATCCTGCTTAAAGCCTTCTTGAAGGAATCCTGGGGATGAGTAAAGGTAGTTGTTCTTTATTTATGCTCTTCACTGAAGACAGAATCATAAGTTCCTGCCAGGAATCTAGTGGAATTGGAGGACCAAAAACTGCAAATGTGGATGTAAGCCAATTATTGCAGACTTAAGCAAGATTTCAGTTTCCTAGCCAGGATGGCAGGGGATGTGCAATGAAGGTTGCATATATAAGATTAAGAGCTTAGTTTTATGGCTCAACTATAAATTGTGTTGCTTTTGCTTTTGTTTCTAGTACACTTAGAGGTGGTGATTTTTATTTTCCAACATCACAGAAACATTCATTTTTAAGTGTTAAAACTTAATGTGAATGTTACTATTTCATTTCCTCAATATATTTTTTCTCATGTAGTTTTCCTGCAGGCAACATGGGCTGTCAACCATAGAATATTGTACTTTCCCAAATGAGTTTGACCTTTCTATGAGCCCTTAGGAAAGCAAGAATAAATAGTTTATTATTTTACAGCATCATAATCTGTTTGTTTTTCAATGGACATGGGAAATAAGTTAAATGTCCACTGCTATGTCCCAAACACTGAACGAGACACATAGTAGGGGTGGGTTGAAAACTTGCTCTTCTTGATACATAAATCCTCAAAAAGATCATGCTTTTATTCTATGCCTACTATCAATCAATAATCAATAAGTGCTTATTATGAGCTGCAGGCAACTAGATGGTTCAATGGATAGATTGCCAACCTGAAGTTATAAGGACCTGAATTCAAATGTGACTTGATACTCACCAGCTGTGTGATCCTGGATATCTCACTTAATTTCTGTGTTTAACGTATTTGGAAAATGACAAGGAAATACCATTCTGGTATCTTTGCAAGAAATCTTTAAAGAAAACCCTATAAAGTCACAAAGAATCAGACATTATTGAACAATATGGAAGGCGCTATGCTAAAGATAAGGGGAAAAGTCTCTGCTCTCATAAAGCTTACATTCTAATGAATACAATATAAAGAATAACTACACATCATCTCTCTATAACCTTTTGTTTTCATCCAATTGAACCCTATTATTTGTAACATATAAATTGAGTGATATTTTTCCCATCATTTTGAATTTTATTCAAGACTGGTTGAATTAATTAATGGTTCCAACATTTTTGTGTTCTCATGTAGTTATGTATTCTCATATTCTGATGCTGACCTTTGGACACAACTTTTAGAACTGATGAGAAGCTTGGGCTCTAAAAATGTCTATATTGTCTATTGAACTGAATCTTAGAATGAGTATAGAGACATACCTTTTAGTTAACTAGCTTTTCCCATCAATATAGTTTCTAACATTTTTGTCTGTCATTTTCTCACCTGGAATATGGAAATAATAATCACTGCTTCTTCTGCACCTTAAAGACTAAACTACTCTGTGGAATATTAAAATCACAAATTACAACATTGGTCAAGCACTATGAGTCATGCAGAGAAATGCATTGTATAAAAACACAATACATTCCTTTTCCTCATTTTGGTCTGCTTGGAAACCAGACATGGGTAAATAACTCAGACAAAGTATTCATTTCTTCACTGAAAAATAGGAAACAACAAAAGCTTTCCTTTACTGCTTGTTGCCCTCATCCTTCAGGTCCCTACGACCTTTCTCCTTATTTATCTGGCAAAATTAGGTTTGCAGTGAGAGATTCCATCAGTTACCTGGGGTACTGCAAGTTATATGAAGTCAAAAAAGAGGTCAAACAGACAACTCAGTGGACCTAGAAGGAAGAGAATAGTGTCTTGTGTGTGTGTATAAGTGTGTATTTTTCTATCTATCCTTCTAGCATCTATCTACAAATCTATCTAAGAAAGGAACAGCAAGAATGGAAACATTTCTTTATACTTTACAAACACTTGCTTATGTTGCTAGTCCTATTACAATATTAATATCAATAACTATTAGCATCCATTTCTCAAAAACTAAGTCAAAAGTGTACAATTTCTTATAAATTCTGCTAGGAAAGAAAGATCTTACATATGAATCCATGAATAATCTATATGTATGTCACTTGATGACAAGCTTGGATAATTTAAAACATGCTTATCACCAGAAGAAAAAAAAACAACAACAAAGGCATAAAGATTATGACCTCCATTGAGCTAGTTAGGTACAACACATACAATGTTGGAACTGGAGTCAGGAAGAGCCTGAGTTCATATTGAGCCTCAGATATTTACTAATCATATAATCCCAGGCTTAACTCTTATTTTCCCCAGTTTTCTCAATTGTAAAGAGAAAATTATAAAAACAGCACCCAGGTTGCAGGATCAAATGAAACAAAATTTATAAATGACTTAGCACTTGCCCTAGGCACTTCCTTTGCATTCTCTATCAGGAAAAATAATTTCAATGATGAGAAAGATCATGAATCTTAGAATTATTGAAGTAGTGATTACTACATTGAACATATACAGTTATGAGATTATTATGTAACTCCAAAGAGAAATCTTATAATATCTTTAGTAAAATAGCATGCCAATGATTCTTACAAATTTTCCTGTGAAATAGGTTGAAATTTTTTGTACATCAATATAGGAAGAAATAGACATATTACAAAAGAAGTGAAAAGGCACAGTTTCCACTTTGTAACTATGATTTTGGATATCCCAGGAAATTACATGCTGATGGGAAATACTAATGATTTTTTTTTGGTGTGCCATTTGGCATTAGTCATTTGCCTCCAAACTGAGACAAAAGCAGTTTCATAATGCTTTGGTCTTCCATTCTTGGCAAACAGTTAGTATGCTAGCAGTTCAGTAGGGATAGCTCATTAGTTTTGCCTCAAGTGTGCTGGAATTAGATATTAGAAGTCATGACTGGCTACTTGTACGGCTTGAGCAAGAAGCTGAAAGTCTTGTAGCTTTGTGTCCCTATAGAAAAGAGCAGCTTAACATGGATTTAATTGAGTTACATTACTTAAATAGATGAGATGAATCACAAGGTGTCTGAGTAAAACTTCAAAGAGAAAATTGGCAAGTAACTTGATGGTGATTTGAGGTAATTAAGTAACCAACAAGAACTTATTGAGTGCCTACTATGTGCTCAGCATTAAAAGACTGAATGAAACCTTATCAAATTGATTAAGCCACAGGCTGCACCCTTAGACTATGCAGAAAGATCACACAGTGAAGAAAATCTTCCACGGGAATGTAACTACTGTTTCTAACAATAATTCATTTCTGACTCTAATATGATGGAATTAGACATATGATTAAATGTAGGAAAACATGGAGAAAGATGTAGGGATAACTATAATAGAAAGATGAATAAATAACATCAAAGTTTCTAATATAAATTTAATTGAAGTAAAAAGAAAAGATTTCCTGTTCTAATGTGTATCTAGTAGTAACATGATTAGATCTCATTAATTTCCACAAAATAGGGACAATTTAAAAACATGACTGTAGCATTTTAGGAAGGATATTGGCAACTAAAGAATTTCCAGAGGAGAATGATCAGGGTGGGTATCAGAACTACAGCATTCAATTACCATTTAAAATGACTAAAAGTGTTCAGTTTCATTTAAGAAAATACAAGGAGGGGACATATTAGTATTCTTGAAATATTTGAAGAGCTGGCATTGGAAAAAATTAAAGTTATCTTTTTGACCTCAGAGGATACAACAAAGAACAGCAGGTAAAACTTACAAAGAATTAGATTTAGTCTAAATGTAAGGGACAACATTTTCAAAATTAGAGCTGCCCAAGGACAGAATAATCTACTTTGGAAAGTAGTGGGTTCCTACCTGTTTAAAGTTTTCAAGATGACCAGTAATAAAGGGAATTTCTGCTTAGTTTGGATTATGTAAGATGGCCTCTGACTTCTCTTTCCATTCTGAGACTTCATGAGTCTCTGAAAAGGTTGCAGAAATGTAAGTCAAAACTAGCCTACCAAGATTACGTAAGTGAAGAATGCAGAATGACTGCCCAGGATTGATCTAATTACTCTATTTCTGGGTTCTATTTACTGGTAAATTCCTTAATTTTCTGTTACTTTTACTTTGTTGCCTAACCTTAATCTTTCTATAGCTCAATTTATTAAAATATAGTGTACAATTTTTTTTGGTAAAAGTGTCAGAAACAATGATAAAATCAAGTATAGAAATCAAGTGTTCATTAAGCACTATTTTTAGAGTTAAATATTAATCTAATTATATTACATCCTTATCTCTCTGTCCCTTCATGTAGCAGATGCATATATGCTAAATGTCACACCACTGAATTTTAATCATTTATGATCTTTCAAACATGATGCATCTTTCAGACTTTATATCTCTGGATTTTGATTTGAATTTGTGACATCTTTTGGTCTGTCATCTTAAGGGTCTTCTGCCACCCTAAATATGGTAAACTTGTAGACTAAGTTGGTAAACTCATTAGTAGCCTACTCCAGTTCTTTGGAGCTTCTTTGGAACTCATAGAATTTCACTAGAGGCAGATCAATAAGTGATGCTAAAGCAGTAGCTTTTGTTTCAGGTATATTTAAATTCTCATAATGGAAGAATGATGTCAAGACCAACATGAGACTGGAACTGGAATATGAGAGAACATAGGTCAGAGAGAAACACTCTAGGGTGTGTGTGTACTTACATATATACTCAGGGTGAATTGTAAGAGGGGAAAGAATGTAATAAGGTCATAATTGTGAAAGTAGATGTATGAAGTTGCTGGAACTCAAGCTTTGTGATTATCAATTCACAGGAGAGATGACCAACAATGGCCTTGTGAGGGGTGACACCTAAAATTTAGTACATTCATGTTAGTTCAATATTTTACCTTTCCTATTTGGGATTCCTGTATGTCTTTCTCCATATCAGAGCAGCTTTGAAATATCTGCAAGGATCATAGTCTTCAGAAACTGGAGATATGGACTACAGCAGACACTTCTAATCAGAAGCATTCTCATTTCTCATTTCAGACCTAAAGAAACAAATCCTGAAAGTTGGCTCGGAGGGCTATGCTCTAGAAGAATCCAATATAGATATTTCCTGCATAGAAGATTTCAGTTTTGGAAATATCCAAAAGGATAAGAACTATTATGCAAGGGAGAAATGGGCATGGATCAGTAGCAGACTATCCCACAGAAATCCTATTATCTCGAAGAGAGCAGAAAAAAAGGAAGGGGTAAACACACACATATGTATACATACATATTATATATATATACATATATATATGTTATATATGTGTGTATGTATATACATTTATCATGAGAGATACCAACACAATAAGAATACTGCCTAATAAATTGAATAAGAAGATTTATTTGTATATTCTAGAGGCCAAGGTCATAAATGAGAGATTTGTAATTAGAAAATAAAAAATGACAAAAAACAAGAAAAGCAAAATTAGAGCATCTATAACTGTACAAAGATGATTCAAAAACTACTAAACAACAGTTTGAGAATCAAAGACCTTGTTTTCACTCTTTCTATTGTGGTACATATTCCTGCAAAGAGAAATTTCTATCTAATATAAAGCTATAGGAATGTGAAGTGAAGGTAGGAACTAGAACAATGAATGTAAGAAGAAAAAAAAATATCAATTATTTGAAACACTTAGGAAGAAAACTTGAATGTCCTATAACCTCAGATAACTTGATAATCCTTTCTCTCTGAATGAAATGATGCAGTGATTCTTTTAGCAACAACACTTATTTATGAAATATATGTGGATGTATACATATATACAAATATATATACAGACACACAACACATTATATACATATATGTGCCTTATAAATCATGTTACAAAGCACTGCTGCCATAAAACTCATATTTTTTCACAATGAATGAAGTGGTGAAAAGCAAGCAGATGAAATTATATCAAGAACAGATAAAGGAATTGGGAATACTTTCCCCAAAGAGTAGAAGCTTGATTGTTGTTTTCAAATAACACAGAATTTGAGAGTTGTTAGATTCAATTTATGAATGGGTTAGGTTCCCTATTTCATGAGCCTATTGCATAAGCTCCCCTTGAAGCTTTCCTTTTTTATTTAGTATTTATTTTTCCATAACTACTTGTAAAATAATTTTTAGCATTTACTTTTAAAACTTTGAGTTGCAAAGTCTGTCTCTTCCCCTCCCCACCACCTTCACTGAGAAGGCAAGCAATTTGATACATTTACGCAGGTTCAGTCATGCAAACCATATTTTCATATTATTCATGTTGTAAAAGTAAAGAGACAAAAATATTCAAGAAAAATAAAGTTTAAAAAAGTATGCTTCCATCTATATTCAGTTAGCCATTAGTTCTTTCTCTGGGAATGGATAGCATTTTTCATCATAAGTCCTTTAGAGTTGCTTGGTTCATTGTATTGCTGAAAATAGCAAAGTCATTAACAGTTGATCATATTACAATATAGCTGTTACTTTGTACACAGTATATGCCACTTTGTATCAGCCTTGGTAAGTCCTTCCAGTTTTTTTTCTGAGAGCATCTTTCTCGTTGTTAAAAACAAACAAACACACAAACAAAAATAGCATATAGTCCATCACTTTCACATGCTACAATTGGTTTATTCCCCAATCAATGGGTATTGCCACAATTTCCAATTCTTTTTATTAGTTATTTTTTATTTTCAAAATATATGCATAATTTTCAACATTTACTCTTTTTTTTTTGCTTTTTTCTGAGGCAATTGGGGTTAAGTGACTTGCCCAGGGTCACACAGGTAGGAAGTGTTAAGTGTCTGACATCAGATTTGAACTCAGGTCCTCCTGACTTCAGGACTGTTGCTCTATCCACTAGGCCATCTAGCTCCCCCTCAACATTTACTCTTGCAAAACCTTGTGTTCCAAAAATTTTCCTCCCTTTCCCCATCCCTTCCCCTAGATGGCAAATAATCCATTTTAAACATGTGCAATTTTTCTATGCATACTTTAACAATTATCATGCTACAAAAGAAAGACCAGATCAAAAAAAAAAGAAAAAAAAGACAAAGAAAACAAAATGCATGCAAATAACAAAAAGGTAAATATACTAGGTGGTAATCCACAATCAATGCCCTAGTCTTCTCTCTGGATGCAGATGGCTCTCTCCATCACAAGTCTATTAGAATTGGCCTGAATCACCTCATTGTTGAAAAGAGCCATGTCCATTAGAATTGATCATCACATAATCTTGGTGTTGCTGTGTAAAATATTCTCTTGATTCTACTCACTTCACTTACTATCAGGTTATGTAAGTCTCTCCAGGCTTCTCCAAAATCATTCTGCTGATTATTTCTTGTAAAATAACAATATTCTATAATATTCATATACCATAACTTATTCAGCCATTTTCCAACTGATAAGCATCTACTCAATTTACAATTACTTGCCACTACAAAAAGAGCTTATACAATTATTTTTGCACATGTGGGTCCCTTTCCCTCCTTTATGATCTCTTTGGGATGCAAGCCCAGTAGAAACACTGCTGGATCAAATGTTATACCCAGTTTGATAGCCCTTTAGGCATAGTTCCAAATTGCTCTCCAGAATGGTTGGATCAGCTTGCAACTCCACCAACAATGTATTAATGTCCCAGTTTTCCCACATAGTTTCCAATATTCATCGTTATCTTTTCCTGTCATCTTAGTCAACCTGAGAGGTGTGCAATGGCACTTCAGAGTTGCCTTAATTTGCATTTGTCTGATCAATATGGATTTGGAATATCTTTTCATGACTAGAAATTTTTTCGACTTCTTTATATGAAAATTGTCTGTTCATATTCTTTGACCTTTTTTTTTCTTTTTTTTTGCTGAGGCACTGAGGTTAAGTGACTTGCCCAGGGTCACACAGCTATGGAATGTTAAGTGTCTGAGACCAGATTTGAACTCAGGTCCTCCTGACTTCAGGGCTGGTGCTCTATCCACTGCGCCACCTAGTTGCCCCATTCATTGACCTTTTATCAATTGGAGAATGGCTTAAATTCTTTTAAATTTGAGTCAATTCCCTATATATTTTTAAAAATGAGTCCTTGAATGTAAAAAACATTTCCCTGTTTATTACTTCCCTTTTAATCTTATCTACATTGGTTTTGTTTGTATAAAAACTTTTTACCTTAATATAATCAAAACTATCCATTTTGTATTCAATAATGTATTCCAGTTCTTCTTTGGTCATAAATGATTTCCTTTTGCATAGATCTAAGAGGTAAACTATCCTTTGTTTTTCTAATTTGCTTGCAATATCCCTCTTTATGTCTAAATCATGAACTCATTTTGATATTATCTTGGTATATAATATTAGGTGTTTTTTTTTTCCAGAAAATTTCTGTGTTTCCTTTTCCAAACTCCCCTGCATTGTTCTCATTTCCTTTCCCTAGTTTTCTTTTAAATCTCTTTTAAGATCATTTTTGAATTCTTCCAAGAGAGCCTTGTGAGATGGGGACCAACTCATATCTCCTTTTGGGGCTTCATCTGGAGATGATTTCTTTTTAGTGTCTTTAGGGTTTGAGGTCTGTTCTTCTCTTTCTCCATAAAAGTTATCTATGGTCAGAGTTCTTTTTTGCTCTTTGATCATCTTTTAAAGGTTGAAATCTTCCCTTAGGACAAAGGTGAGATTGTCTCAAGCTTCCTCTACAGGAGACAGAGACTGCCCTGGCATGGTGCTTCTGACTTCCTTCCTGTACTGGGTGGGCATGGCCAAGACCTTTGTTATTCTTGGGTTCAGAAGCTCCCTATTTGCTTTTTGTACTTGTCTTGGAGATCTCACAGCTAATCTGCTGATCCACTGGCTTCTGAACCAAGGGATTACCCAATGCTGCTGTATTTTGGTTAAGAGTCTCCTGATAAATTCCCTTGCAAAGTAGATGCCATAATGCCCTGAGGCCCTGCACTCGGGCATCTCTTCCATGTCTGATGGTTCCCTCACTCCAAAACCAATTCAAAGACTTGATTTGGTGATGATCTGAGGATACCAGGAAGAAATCAGATAAATACCTGTTTACTCTCTGCCATCTTGACTCAACCCCCAAATTTCCAATTCTTTGCAATCAGAAAATAGCTGATATAAATATTTTCATATACATAGGTCCTTATTTTTTTAAATCTTTGTTAGGATGAAACCAGGCATAAACTTGGACACAGCAAGACCTGGTAGTGGTACTGCTACATCAAGGAGTATAAATGCTTTTATAGCACTTGGCCATAGTTCTACATTGCTTTTGAAAAAGGATCAGGCTCACAACTTCATCAACGATGCATTAATATCTCATTTTCCCCATATCCTTTCCACCATTTGTCATTTTCCTTTTCTGTCCTATTAGTCATTTAATAAGTGTGATGTAGTATCTCAGAACTGTTTTAATTTGCATTTCTCCAATCAATGGTTATTTAGAGCATTTTTCTTTCATGTTGCTCTAGAGAGCTTTGATTACTTCATATGAAAACTGTTCATATTTTATGAGCATTTGTCATTTGGTGAATGGTTCTTATTTTTATAAATTTGACTCAGTTCTTTTTGTTTGAGAAAGGAAACTTTTATCAGAAAAGTTTGTTTCAAAGTTTCCCCCACAGTTATGATTGCTAAATGTATTTTCCTCCATTCTATTTTCACCTCTGTTTATTCTATTCTCTCTCTTCTTTGACTCTATTCCTCTTCAAACGTGTTTCCCTTTTGACTGCTCCCTGTCCCAGTCTGCCCTCCCTGCTATTACCCCCAGATTGTTCTGTTATTCCCTTTCCCTCCTATTTTCCTTCAGGGAGAGATATATTGCTATATTAAATTAAGTATGTTTTTTATTCCCTTTTTGAATCAATTCCAATAATAGTAAGATTCACTCCCTTTCTCTCCCCTCTCTCATTATCACCTCCTTTGTAAAAAAATCTTCTCATTGCCTCTTTTATGTGAGATAATTTATACATTCTGCCTTTCCATTTCCCTTTCTCCCAGTGAATTCCTCAGTCCTTAATTTAATATAACTTTTTTATGTATCATTGCTTCATACTCATCTCATATCTGTGCCCTGTGCCTAAATAGACTCATTCTAACTTCCCTAATAATGAAAAAGTTCTTATAAATTTTCAAGTATCATCTTGCCTTTTAGGGATGTAAATAGTTTAGCCTTATTAAGTTCCTTATGATTTCTTTCCTGTTTACCTGTTTATGATGTTCTTGAGTCTTATATTTGAAAGCCATATTTTCTATTTGGTTCTGGTCTTTTTATGAAGAATGTTTAAAAGTTCTCCCTTTCACTAAATGTCATTTTTTCCCCATGAAGCATTATGCTACTTTGCTGAGTAGGTGATTCTTGGTTATAATCCTAGTTTCTTTGCCATATAGAATATTGTATTCCAAGCCTTCTAATTCTTTAATGTAAAAGCTGCTAAATCTTGTTTTCTGACTGTGACTCTATGATACTTGAATTGTTTTTTTTTCCCAAGCTGCTTGCAATATTTTTTACTTGATTTGGTAGCTCATGAATTTGGCAATAGTATGGAGTGTTATCATTTGGAGATTTCTTTCAGGAGAGGATTTTCAAATTCTTTCAACATTTATTTTACCTTCTCAACTATCAGGAGAGTTTTCCTTGATAATTCCTTGAAAGATTATGTCTAAGTTCTTTATCAGAGCCATTAGGCAGTCCAATAATTTTTATGTGGTCTCACCTAGATCTGTTTTCCAAATCAGCTGTTTTTCTAATGAAATATTTTATATTGTCTTCTCTTTTTTATTCTTTTGATTTTATTTGAATTTTAATCAAGTCAGTAGGCTCCATTTGCTCAATTATAATATTTAAGAATTTTTTTTCAGTGAGGTATTGTGCCTCCTTTTCCATTTGATCAATTTAAATTTTTAAGGTCATTTTTTCCTCCAGTGAATTTTTTGTGCCTGTTTTTTGTTTTTTTCCATATGGATAATTCTGCTTTTCAATGTGTTTTACTTCTCATAAGTTTTTTGTACCTTGTTTGCTATTTGCCTAGTCTCTCTTTTAAGGTGTTATTTTCTTCAGGTTTGTGTGCGTGCGCACACGCGCGCTCATGCATGTATATCTTTTATGAACCTATTGACGCTTTTCCCATGATTTTCATTCATCATTATCATTTTTCCCCAACTTTTCCTCTATCTATCTTTGGTACCTCTTTTTCCATTTGTTTAATTCACTTTATAATGAGTTGTTTTCTTCAGTCATTTTTCTTTCTTTTTCCAAGCTGTTGACTCTGGTCATACTTCTCATTTCCTTTCTCATTTTTTCTTCTATCTCTTTTATTTGTCTTTTAAAGTCATTTATCAGTACTTCCAAGAAGCCTAATTGGGCTTGATACTGATTCATATCACTCTTTGAGATTCCTTTTGTGAACATTTTGTCCTTCTCTGGGATTGTGTTTTGGTCTGCCCTGTCACCATAGAAGCTTTATATAGTCAAGATATAGTCAAGATTCTTTTCTGTTTATTGCTCAATTTATTTCCTTTTCTTTTGGTATTTCCTCTTTTTTTTTTTTTTTACTTTTATGATTGAGCTCTGTTCCTGTGATAAAGGAGGCACTGTCCCAAGCTACCTGTGTAGCTCTGACCCTTGGCTTTGAAGACAGGGACCTTTGTATTTGTAGGAGGTAGCTTTGCATGTTCTTTTCAGGAAATAGCCTGGTTTCCTAGAGGTGGTCTTCTGAGCACGGACTGGAAACTGTCCCAATTGTCAGGGTCTAAGGGTCATAGTTACTAATTTGCTGTGATGAAGATCTTATCACCAGCCTTCCCAGAATCTATGTAAGCTGGGCTGAACACCCTTTCACTTCAGTGAGACTGACTTTTCTTGAAATTTTTTCAGTCTATCTTCAGCTGCAGATTAATTTCATTCCATCGGATTCTGTTTACAGCCTTGATTTCATGTGATTTTGAGGGAAATTGGGATAACTCGAGCAGCTTCCTGGCTTTACTCCACCATCTTGACTATACCTCAGGAAAATCTTCCTCTATCTCTCTTGATTGTTTTTTTTGTTTGTTTGTTTTTGTTTTTGTTGCTTTTGTATTTGTTTTGCTTTATGAGTCACACTGGGAGAAAAAAATCAAAATGAGATAAAAGTTTTGGGAAAGAAAAAAAAAAGAAAAAAGAAGTGAACATAACATGTATTAATTTATATTCAATCTCCAGTATTTTTTCCTTGATGCAGATGGTGTTTTTATCCAAAGTTTATTGGGATTACATTGGATCACTGAATCATGAAAAGAGTCAAATCTTTCGACGTTGGTCATTACATATTTTTGCTATTAATTTTGTACAATGCATTCCTGGTTCTGCTTGTCTTGCTCATCATCAGTTCACATAAATCTGTCCAGGCCTTTCTAAAGTTAGACTGTTCATAATTTTTGTAGAACAATAATATTCCATTACTTTAATATACCATAGCTTATTCAGCCATTCCCCAATTGATGGGCATTTACTCATTTTCCAATTCTTTATTACACAAAAGAGCTGCTGAAATAGTTTTGAATATATGGGACCTTTCCCCTCCTTTATGATTTTCTTGAGATACTTATCCATTAATGGCACTGCTGGATCAAAGGTTATGGTTTTATAACCTTTTGAGCATAGTTCCAAACTGCTCTCCAAAATTGTTGGATCATTTAAACAACTTCACCAAAAATCCATCAGTTGTTCAGTTTTCCCACATCCCCTCCAACATTTATCTTTATCTTTTCCTGTCATCTTAGATAATCTGAAAAGTATGAGGTGGTACCTCAGAGTTATTTTAATTTGCATTTCTCGAATCAATAGTGATTTAGAGAATTTTTTCATATGACTATAGATGACTTTAATTTCGTCATCTGAAAATTTTTCATATCCTTTAACTATTTATCAATTGGGAAACGATTTGTATTCTTATAAATTTGACACAATTATTTATATATTTTAGAAATGAGACCTTTATCAGAATCACCGGATGTGAAAAATTATTTCCAGCTCTATACTTGCCTTTGGATCTTGTTCTATTAGTTTTGTTTGTGCAAAAGTTTTTTTTTAATTTATTTAATATAATCAAAATGTCCATTTTGCATTTCATAATGTTCTCTCGGTCTTTGGTTATAGATTCCTGCTTTTGGGGGCGGAGCCAAGATGGCGAACAGCAGACAGCTTTCTCTGTGAACTCCTGGGACCTTCCCTCAAACGCAGACAAAGTGAGCCTTCGAACTGGTTTTTGAGTGAGGACTCCACCAAACATTTGGACTACAAGCACTTCTATCAAAAATCTACCTTGAAAGAACTCCAGGGAAGGTTAGCCTCAGGGGAAATTGGCCACTGGTCGCAATCAGACTCCAGCCGGGGCGGAAGTCAGGGCTGTGATAGACGGGTGGATTTAAGGCACCCAGGAAGCCTCTGGGAGACGCCTGGGCCACTTTGCTCTGGTTGCGGGCAGGTGCTTTGGCAGATCTGCCTTTGGTAAAGGGTGGATCGAGAGCAGCTGAAAACGTGGTCCTAGTGCGAATCTAGCACGACCAGCCTCAGACCAGAAGTCAACTCGGCAAACGGCCCCAGGGTAAATACAAATTGTTGCAGTTTTCTCTGCTTTTGACCAATATCCCAACTTTAAATCATGAGCAAGAAGCAGAAGAGAGCTCTCACCATAGAAAGCTTTTACGGAGAAAAAATAGAACAGTCCCCAGATCCTGACATTATGAAAACAATCCCAGATGAAGCCACAAAGGCAGACTTAAGTTGGTCTCCCTTTCAGAAGGCTTACCTGGATGATTTCAATAAGAACCTCAAAAGAGAGCTAGAAGAAGAATGGGGAAATAAATTGAGATCAGGGCAACAGAAATATCAAAAACTGGAAAATAGGACTGGTGAATTGGAAAAAGAAAACTTCACTGAAAAACAAAATTGGTGAATTGGAAAAAATCACC
>JAJPUD010011046.1:0-21727 GCA_023553655.1 Myrmecobius fasciatus | reverse complement strand
TGTAAGGTTTATTGTTGAAGAATTACCCACACATATGTTATGCAAAAAAAAAAAAATAAAAAAAAATAACTAGACAGAATACCTGGGAATAAAACTACCAAAACAATCCTATGAATTATATAAACAAAATTATAAAAAAAATTATGCAAATAAAATGTTTTAAATTTTAAAAATAAATAAATAAATAAATAAATTCCTGCTTTCCCCAAAGATCTGATAGATAAATTATCCCTTGTTTTCCTATTTTGTTTATGTCATCATTTTTATGCTTAAATAAGGTACCCATTTTACCTTATTTTGGCATGTGGTGAAATATAATAGACCTATATTGAGTTTCTGACACATTTATTTTCCAGTTTTCACAGAATTTCTTTTCTTTTCTCTTTTAAATCTTTTTATTTGCAAAAGATATGTATGGGTAATTTTTCAACATTGACCCTTGCAAAGCATTTTGTTACAAATTTTTCCCTCCTTCTCCCACTCTCTCCCCTATATGACAGGTAGTCTAACATGTTAACTATGTTAAAATATATGACAAATCCTCTATATGTAAACATGTTTATAAAGCCACTCTCCAATCAATAAGTGGTCAAAGAATATGAATAGACAATTATCAGATGATGAAATTAAAACTATTTTTAGTCATCTGAGAAGATGCTCTAAATCACTATTGTTCAGAAAAATGCAAATTAAGACAACTCTTATTTTGTTTTGTTTTCCTTAAACTTCTAAAGTAAATTTCTTAAATTTCCTTAATTTGCATTTTTCTGATCAATAGTGATTTAGAGCATTTTCTCAGAAGATTAAAAATAGTTTTAATTTCTTCATTTGAAAAATTGTCTGTTCATATCCTTTGATTATTTTACCTCTCAGACCTGTGGAGAAGGAAGGAATTTGCATCCAAAGAAGAACTGGAACTTTTAATTGAATACCAGAGAGATAATTTTGATTATATTAAGTTAAAAAAGTTTTTATCCAAACAAAACTAAAGCAGAAAAGATTAGGAGGGAAGCAATAAATTGGGAAATTATTTTTACATTTAAGGGTTCTGATAAAGGCCTCATTTCTAAAATAGAGTATTGTCTCATATTTATAAGAATTCAAGCCACTCTCCAATTGATAAATGGTCAAAGCATATTACCAGACAATTTTCAGATGATGAAATTAAAACTATTTCTAGTCATATGAAAAGGTGTTCCAAATCACTATTGATCAGAGAAATGCAAATTAAGACAACTCTGAGGTACCACTACACACCTGTAAGATTGGCCAAGATGACAGGAAAAGATAATGGCAAATGTTAGAGGGGATGTGGGAAAACTGGGACACTGATGCATTGTTGGTGGAACTGTGAATGGATCCAACTATTCTGGAGAGCCATTTGGAACTATGCTCAAAGCAGTTACTATTGTTCAGTGATGAAGATAGTCATATACATCCAGAGAGAGGCCTGTGGGAACTGAGTGTGGATCACAACACAGCATTTTAATGCTTTCTGTGAACATTTGCTTGCATTTTGTTTTCCTTCTTAGATTGTTTTTTTAATCTTTCTAGATCTGGTTTTTCTTGTGCAGTAATATAACTGTATAGATATGTATACATATATTGGATTTGACATATAATTTAATATATTTAACATGTATTAGACAACCTGTCATCTAGGGGTGGTGGTGGGGAGAAGGAGGAGACAAATTTTGAACAAAAAAATTTTGCAAAGGTCAATGTAGAAAAATCACTCATATGTTCTGTAAATTAAAAGCTTTAATTAATTAAAAAATAATTTAAAAAATGTAAACAATGTGTCCATGTTAAGTTCCTTGCAAATGATTTTTAATATTGGCTGTTAAATGTTAAATTTTTTATTGAGTTCAGGTTTGGTTGAGACAAAGTCCTGAAGATCTGCATCTTTGTTGAATGTATATATATATATATATATATATATATATATATATATATATTCATTTAAAATTATGGATAGTTTTGTTGGATATGATATTTTTTGGCCAAAATTCTAGTTCTTTTGATTGCTGCTGTATATATGATTCTAGGATCTGGGGCCTTTGTTGTGAATGTTGTGGGGTCACAATTCTAATTGTAGCTCCAGCATATTTGAATTGTTTTTTTTTTGTCTTTTTTTTATAGAATCTTCTATTTGATCTGGGGTTTTTGAAATTTAAAAATAATATTCCTTTTTGTTTTCCACAAAGGATCTCTGTGAGGTGGTGACATAGATTTTTTTATTTATACTTTTTCCTCATGTTCTATTATTCCCGGTCAATTTTCTTGGATTACTTCTTGCATTATTTTGTCAAAGTTCTTTTTTTTTGGTCACAGCTTTCATGTAGTTTAATTTTTTATATTTTCTTTTCTTGATCTGTTCTTTAGACTTATTGCTTTTCTCATAAGATATTTCACATTCTGTTCTAAATTGTTTTTTCTTTATATTTTTGTTATTTCTCGGTTTCTTATAGCTTCCTTGGTTCCCCTTTGCTCAATTCTAATTGTTAAAGAGTTATGTTTTGTGTAAGATTCTATATATCCTTTTCTGGTTAGTTAATTTTTTCCATAATCATATTGTTTTTCTTGGATGATAGTTTTTAGGTTTTTTTTTTCCTCAATGTCTCTCATTTGATTTTTAAATTCTTTTTTGAGTTCTTCTATAAATTCTCCCTGATCAGGGAGCCATTTAATGTTACTCTTTGCAATAGAAGATGCATTTTTACTTCAGTATCCTCCTTTGAAGATGAACCCTTATCTTTCCTGTTCCCATAGTAAGTTTCTATGGTTGTGGTTTTTCTGTATTGCCAATTCTTTTTATGAGAAATATTAGTGTAAGTATTTCTGATTGTGGAGTGGGGAAATGGTACCTCTAGCTTCATTTCAGTTCTAGCCTCTGACATGGAATTCCAAACAAAAAGCTTCCCCACTCCTGCAAGTGCCTAAAGCCCACTGCAGGCAGCCCCAGCCTCACTGCCTCTGCACTCACGAGATGCTGGTTTGTTTTTGCCCACAGCAGAATCTCTGCAGCACAGCTGTGCTTGGCGTTCCTGGTCAGCCTAAGTTACTTCAGTCTTCCAGGACTCCAACCTCCATCTCCTTACCTGGTGTGGAGGTGAAAGTCTCTGTGGTTCCTGCTAGGGCTCCAGCTAAACCAGCTAGACCCAGGTATTCCTAATTGGTGTTTCTTGGGAGCTATCCCAAAGGTGTGTGCACTTCACATGGATTAATCCCCCACTTAGGGTCTTTATTCCATTTTTCTTGGGTTGAACCAGGAGGAATCCTGTTTTGCCCTATGTCTTCTTGATTTTTCACCAGTTTATGCCCTGCCCCAAGATAAAAATTTGTTTTGTTTGTGGGGAAAAGCTAGAAAGCTTCCCAGAATCCTCCCCTTCCTGATCATTTTTTTAAATTTTATTTGCATAACATATGTGTGGGTAATTCTTCAACAACAACCCTTATATAGCTTTCTGTTACAGATTTCCCTCCCAACTCCCTACCCCTCCCCTAGATGGCAGGATATCCGCTACATGTTAATTATGTTAAAATATTGGCAAATCGAATATATGTATACATATTTGTAAACTTATCATTGTTGTGCAAGAAAAATCTTATCTACACAAAAGATATATCAGATAAAGTAAACACAATATAAGCAAACATCAATCAAGGAGTATGCGAATGTTATATTGTGGTCCACATTTCACATCCCTCTCTCTGGGTGTATATGGCTTTCTTCAGTGAACAATTGGAGGTGGTTTGAAACATTTCATTGTTGAAGACAGCCATGTCCATCAGAATTGATCGTCATATAGTACTGTTGTTGCCGTGTATAATGATCTCCTGGTTCTGCTCATTTCACTCAGCATCAGTTCATGTAAGTCTCTCCAGGCCTCTCTGAAATCATCTTGCTGGTCATTTCTTACAGAACAATAATATTCCATAATATTCATATACCATAATTTATTCAGCCATTCTCCAATTGAAGGGCAACTGTTCAATTTCCAGTTTCTAGCCACTACAAAAAGGGCTGCCGCAAACATTCTTGCACATGTGGGGCCCTTTCCTTCCTTTATGATTTCTTTGGGATAAAAGCCCAATAGAAATGCTTCTGGGTCAAAGGGTATGCACAGTTTGATAACTTTTTGAGCGTAGCTCCAAATTGTTCTCTAGAATGGCTGTATGAGTTCACAGATCCACCAACAATGCACCTGATCAGTTTTTTAATCCCCTTACTGTCTGTGGACTGGTAGCTCTGGAAGCAACTGCTGATGATGCTACAGATTCAGGGAATCTCAAAGCCCGCTTCCTGTTTGTTGGGACCTGGTATTTGCTAGCAAGGATTGAGTTGGACTGTGCTCTTCTATCATTCTAGTGTAATTAAACCTTTCTTGTGGAAAACTTCTTAATTATTTTTGCCTGGAAAATTGTTTCAACCTGTTCTTTTGTGGATTCTTCCATTCCAAGAATTGTTTTATGGAATTATTTAAAGATGTTCAGAGGTGTTTGAGGGAGAGGTCAGGTGAGTCATTGACTTTTCTCAGACATCTTGGCTCTACCTTCTAGTTGAAGATATTAAGTAACCCATGACCTCTTAGACAAATCCATTCCACATTTTGATAGCTATAATTATTATGAAACTTTCTTCATGATATGAAGTCTAAATTTCCCTCTTTGGTCATTATTCCTGGGTTAGACTCATTAATAATTATTCTTACCCTTTATTGCACCCTCATCATCATTTCTTTTATATTTTCCCCTAAAATTTGCTAAAAATTTCCTGTATATTTATTATTCTTAGTTCAGCCCCCTGGGGCACACAGATACAGGTAATTTTGTCTTCCTTTAATGGAAATTATGCATTAGCTCAAAGCACTGAACTAGGCAAAATCATACAATTAAAAAGTACAGAGCTTATGGGGAAATGATGGTTATGGGCACTTAAATGTTCTTTTTTTTTTTTTTCAGTGACACGCAAAAAGACAGGATATTCCATGAAGTTAAAACCTGCAACAACTGCAGATAGAGAATTTTCAGAAATTTCTGAAAGTTTAGAATAATATTTAATTAGAGGCTTTGTGAGGAACTTATTGCTCCACCCTCTAGCCCTCTGATTGGAGAGAAATGACAACTTAAGGAGTTGTGGTATATTAAAAACTGAATCAATCAGTATGGTGATGAAATTCCAGGTGACCATTTATCCTGGATGAGATATGATATTCTATGAAGTTGAGACCAAGCAGAATTGCTTATGTAAAATGCAGTGTGATTTCCTTTATTCCTTACATCCTATCTCCCTCCCTCCCTTCCTTCTTTCCATCCTTCTTTCCTTCCTTCCTTCCTTCTTTTTTTCCTTCCTTCCTTCCCTCTTTCTCTCCCTTCTTTCTTTTTCTCTTTCTTTGTTTCTCTCTTTTTAGATAGTAGGAGAGAAAAGATCAAAGAAGAAATACGATTTGTGAGGTAAGTGGTGAGATGATAATGAACTACAACAGTGAAAGAAAGAAGAAATAAAGAAATTGTGTGTGTGTGTAAATTTTTGTGACATTGGTCATCTCGGCTAAAGTTCCATCTTCTGTGAGAAGCCTTTCCAGTTCTCCTTAATCTTAGCATGTTCCTTCTGAGAATACACTCCCCTCATTTATCTAGAATTTATTTTGCCTCTATATCATTGTTTGCATATTTGTCTCTTCCATTAGTCTGTGAATATTTGATAGTATTTTTCCCTTCTTTGTATTGCCATTATACTCTACAGTGTCTGAAATATAGTAAGCTCTTAAAACATACTAATTGATTGCTTATCTTTCCGATTTCTCTAGAACTTGAAAAAAATTCCTACAAGAAGTTGCTACTCTAAGCAAGTGTTTGTATAGGTGAATGGGTGAATTTCAAGAGACCATCTATTTATTCTTGTTGAATTCAATGTACTGACCAAAATTAACTCAGTAATAAGATTCTGAAGGATCTGGAAGACATCGTTGTGGAATCACTGTTAGGGAAATTTAAAAAGATCATGGAAAACAGGAAAGATGCAATAAATTTGAGAGAATGGAGGGTATATTTTATATATTTTATTACTAAGGAAAATTTTATGACTAAGGGAATTATTCTGGAGTGAATCATTAAAAAATGACTGGAAAACACTTAGAAAGTGATTCAGTGATTAGTTAGAATCTGTGTAACTTCAACAAGAATACCTACTATCTCAGATTAGCTTCATTTTCTTTTCTGAAAAAAATCCAGATTATAAAAAGAAACAGATAAGAAAATGAGATAATGTTGTGGATATAATTTATACAGATCTTAGCAAATCTTTCAATAAACCCTGTTTTTGAAAAATCTTGTCAAGTTCTTTGTAGGCTTTCTTTGTCTTTTGTAATAGATGGTTGAAAAAGCATTTCATTGAGCTTCATATATTTTAAAGTTATGTTTTTCACAAGTATCACCTATTTTATCCTGATGACCTATTTTATCCTGAAATGTTGTTTCCTGTAACCTTTAAGTATACAATGAAATAAACTCTACCAATTCCTTCTTTGACTTCACAGACGAGAAACTGTGAACCATCCTTCCACTATGTCTTCCTTAAATTTTCTGGTTTCATTTAGGATGACACTGCTAATCACTTTTAATATGATTCACTTACTTTAGTTGTAAGGAGCTTCATTGGACCCTTATTAACCTCTTAATGTCTTTTTCTTTGATGTCATCATATCAGAGTCTATTTACAACCGCTCCCTTAGTCCATGTGATGCCCTCTCTGTCTACTATAATGTCAGATATAGTTCTCAAGTGTTACAAATATTGTTTTTCCATCTAGGGATGTAAACAATTTAAGTTTTACATAATATATGTTTTCCCCTGTTTATCTGTATATATTTCACTTGTGTCCTGTGATTGTACACTAAATTTTCTGTTTAATTCTAGTTTGTTTTTCAATAGAAATGACTGAAACTCTCTTACTTCATTGAAGATCTATTGCCTCTCCTGAAAGATAATATTAAATCTTGCTGGGTAGTTAATTCTTGGTTGTAACCCCAGGTCCATTGCCTCCTGGAATATGGTATTACAGTCCATTAATCCTTTATTGTAGAAGCTGCCAGATACTGGGTAATCGTGACTGTTACTCCTTGATATTTGAATTGTTTTTGTCTAGCAGGTTACTGTACTTTGAGGTTGTAGTTTTGCAACAATGTTCCTTGGGGATTTCCTTTTGGGATCTCTTTCCAAAGGTGATCAATGGGTCCTTTCAATCAGTATCCCCCCCCCTTTCTAGAATATAAGGGCAATTTTTCTTAATGATTTCTTGTAGAATGTTATCTAGGCTCTTTTTCTGTTCATGGCCTTCAGGTAAGCCAGTAATTTCAAAGCTGTCCCTTTTGGGGGACAGCATTGGCTGTTTTGCCAATGAGTTATTTCACATGTTCTTCCATTTTTTCATTCTTTTTAGTTTATTTGACTGATTCTTGCTGTCCCACAAAGCCATTAGCTTCCATTTGTCCTGTTCTAGTTTTTAATGTGTGATTTTCATTAATTTTCTTTTGTATCTCTTTTTCCATTTTGTTAATTCTATTGTTTAAGCAGTTGTTTCCTTCAGACAATTTTTTCTTTCCTTTTCCAGGTTGTTGACTCTCTCATAAATACCTCTCATTTCCTTTCTCAATTTTCTTCCACTTCTCTTATTTGCTTTTTAAAGTCTTTTATGAGCATTTCCAAGAAGCCTCTTTGGGCTTGAGACCAATTTATATTACTCTTTGAGATTTCATCTGTGGACATTCTATTCTAGTCAGAGTTTGTGTTTTGGTTGCCCTTTCTACCATAGTAGCTTTCTATGATCAAGGTTCTTTTCTGTTTCTTGCTCATTTTTTTTTCCTTTTCTTTGGGTATTTCCTCTGTTTCTTACTTTTAAGCTCTGTTCCTGGGGTAAAGGGAGTGCTGTCCCAAGTTGCCAGTACAGCTTTGAACCTTGGCTTTGAGTTCAGAGGCCCCTTGTGTTTGCAGGGGGTAACTTTGCCTGCTCTCTTCAGGAAACAGCCTGGTTTCCCAGGTTTTGTCTTCTGAGCTGGGATTGGAAACTGCCTCTCTGATTTTCTCCTCTAGTGATCCAGGTCTGAGGGTTGTAATTGCTGATTTGCTGTGAGTAACACTCTCTCACTGGCTTTCCAAAAGTCTGTCTGAGCTGAACACCCTTTTTCCTCCCTTGAGATTGACCTTTCTTGAAGATTTTTAGTACTTCTTGAGCTGGAAAGCAATTTCATTGCATCAGACTGTGTTCAGAGGCTTTGTTTCATGTAATATTTGAGAGAAACCGGGAAAGCTTGAGCAGCTTCCTGACTTTACTCTGCTATCTTGGCTCCACCCCAGGAAACTTAAGAAAAATTTTCTATATTTAACCTCTTAAGGTTGGAGTTGGGCTAAATCCAATATTTGATTAGTTCAGCTTCAATGTTGGGACAAATAAAGCACTCCATATCATTGAACAGTTAACAAAAGGAGGTTTCAGGACTCATCGCCAACTCTATCCCACCCCTTTCTTTCCATAAAGAAACATATTTGTTCAGCTTGATATAGCATGATCTTTAGAAGTTTACCAAATTACATAGACTGAGTCTTCATATGGGTAGGATTTTTTAAACCCTCAGGTGACTGAGACATTTCAGGGAAGTTGAGTCCAATCTAGTCTAAGAATAGCCTTATTGCCATTTAGGAAAAAAATAATTCCTTTTGTGGAGCAAGAGGAAAATTCACTTCCAATCATAATTACTGGCTACTACAAGGGTTTGATTTAAGACATTAGATGTTGCTGTTTTTGTTTGTCCTTTGTTCTCAAAGAGAACTGTGACATTAGGGAGGTGATTCCATAACATGTAAGTGCATTTGGATTTAAGTGAGGTAGGGCTATCTGAGGTTACCTGTTTCACTTTCTCCTCAAGAACTATATGGATCCACCACTATCTGGTGGAATATAGAAAAGGACAAAAGCAGATGTCCCTGGAAAAGAAGGAGAAGAAATTATGGTAAGAAATTATAGGGAGATGCAGAACCAAGATGGCACAGTAAAGACAGGGACTTGCCCCAACTCTCCCCCAATACCATTTGAATATCTCTGAATAATTACTCTAAAGAAATTTTGGGGTGGCTGAATCCACAAAAAGATGGAGTCAAACAATTTTCCAGACAAAGACAACTTAAAAGGTAAGCAAAAAAGTCAGTTGCACCAGGGTTGGAGAGCTGTACAGTCCCCGCCCAGGTCATACCAGTATAGCTCAGGCCGTATCAAATCAGTAGAAGGCATTGGGCCTCTGAATCAGTGGCAGCATTGTTGTTTTCCATACCTCTTAGCCAACAGACACGAAATGACTTGGATGATTGGCAGAAAAGGTTTGTCTTCCCAGGTGAGACAGTCTTGGGAAACCATCAAACCATTAGCCAATCTTGAGAGCCCCTGAACCAGCAGAGGTAGCAGCAGCAGCAACTATGGCTTCTGGAGGTCTTAGCCAAGAGATAGTAATGAGGCTGACCAGGTGGTTAGAAGAAAGTCTTTTTAATAGAGATCAGGTATGACTCTGTTGCTTTGCTTATTCTCAGATCTGGGATATAGTCTTGGCTCCTATTCCAGGATTAAGAGGAGCACTAACACACTAGAAGTTTTATCCAGAGTATATAAAACCCTTCTCAAAGTTCCAGGGTAGAAAAGAGTGCTTTTGGTCACCCACAGGCCAGGTAAAAACCTTTCTCCTTGGATTTTACCACCTTGGAAGATAAGTTTGAAAACTTACAAACCCCTAAAAGGATCTTTGAAAACAGCTACACAAAATCCCTAAAGTTGAGGACAATGCACTTTCTACCCTGGAAACCGAGCCCTAATTTAACAAAGAGTTAGTAAGGTGGGGAAAATGAGCAAAGAACAAAAAAATTATTCTGACCATAAAAAGTTACTAAAGTGACAAAGAAGATCAAAACACAGGACAAGAAGATAACAAAGTCAAAGCTTCTACATCCAACACCTCCAAGAAAAATAAGAATTTGTCTCAAGCCATAGAATAACTTAAGAGAGATTTGAAAATCAATTATAAGAGAGGGAAGAAAAAATGGGAAGAAAAATCAGAGTAATGCAAAAAGAAACATAAAAAGCTAATAGGAGAAGAATGCTTTAAAAAGCAAAATTGGTCAAATAAAAAGGAAGTAAAAATATGACTGAGGAAAATAAGTCCTTAAAATTAGATTTGAGCAAATGGAAACTAATGACTTTATGAAAATTCAAGAAACAATTAAACAAAAACAAAAGAATGAAAAAAAATAATTTGAAATGTCTCATTGAAAAAATAATTAATTAAAATAATCTAGTTCATATCTATTAGACTGGATAATTAGTCAAAAAAGATAAATGACAAAATTTGGAGGGAATGTGGGAAAGTGAGGCACTAATGTGCTATTGTAGAATTATGAACTGAATCAACCATTCTGTAGGCAATTTGGAATTATGGCCAAAGGGCAATAAAATCATGCATACCTTTTGTACCAACAATACTACTATTAGGCATGTATAAAAAAAAAAAGCAATTCTTTTCTCAAGACAAAGATTTCAAAATTGAGTGGATGCCTGTCAGGAGGCCTATGGCTGATTAAGGTGTGCTATGTGATTATTATTGAATACTATTTTTCTATAAGAAATGATGAGCAGGATGCATTTAGAAAAACCTTGAAAGTTCTCCACGAGCTCATGCAAAGTGAAATGTATTGTATATAAAGTAATAGCAATGTTATTGTTATTATGACTTTGTCATTCTCAGCAATACAATGATCCAAGACTATTCTCTGAAGAATTTGTGATGAAAAATGCCATCCATATCCATAGAAAGAACTGATTGTGCCTGAATACAGACTAAAGCATGCTTTTTAAATTTTTTTTTGAGGTTTCTTTTATGGGACAAGGCGAGATCTATGTTTTCTTTACCAATATAAATTTTATGGAATGTTTTGCATAATTTCACATGTACCTTCTTAATTGGTGTGGTGAGGAGTGAGACAGGGAGATAATCTGGAACTGAACGTTTTAAAAACAAACTTTATAGATTGTTTTACTTATAACTGGGGAAAGTAAAATATTTAATAAATGTGAGAAAAATAAACTATAGGAAGAGAACAAAAAAGCCAGGAGAGTAACCTAAAGATAGGAGAAATCAGGAAAATATGAGGATAGAAGACATAGAAGGCTTTTTTGAGATTTTCAGATGCTTTAATAATTTATGATTGAAGAAAGCTAGTTGAACCCTCTTCTTGTTTGATGAACCACATGACAGCTAGATGCAAAGGTAATGAAAGTTGTTTTTCTTTTGTTGTTTAGAAAGTGAATTCTTTTAAGAATTGTGTTTTGGTGACTGATTTTGTATAAATGAAACATATATTAACAGAAGTTTAGAAACTACACTGACAAGTAGTAGGAATATTTTTCCATCTTCATCTGCATCCCTATCATGGAAATCAGGACTAACTCTAGTACCACAAGAGAGAGCAACAAACTACAATCATATTGCTCTTCTCTGAAAATGTCAGACATACCAGGATAAGTGAAGCTTGAGTGAGTGAGACATCAATTACTTCCAGGCTACACATATTCTTTGTATATACTTGTAAAACATCTCCTCAATTATTATGTAACTGGTATACTAGATAGAATATTGTTTTTGCAAGCAGGAACTTCTTGTTTGAAAGGAAATGACTCAAGTTGCAATCATTCTTCAGATACTTGACCCTGTGAAAATCATTTAATTTCTCTCCATTTCAATTTTCACATCTGTAAAATGAGAGATTTTGAATTAATGGCCTCTAAAGAATCTCCTAGCTTCAAATTTGTGATTTTAGGACCTCAACATTAAATGAAGTCTCAAATAAAAAAACAAGAAAGGAAAAGTATGCACTTTTGATTGAAGCCAGAAAATTACCATGCTCTCTGGACCCAAGGAATACTTAAAATGATGCAAAGGTTTGATTTAAAACAAACAAACCAAGGGAAAAAAATGATTTTGGTGCTGAGTGAATAGTAGCCTGTTTTTCAGAGTCAAACAATAACCCCCAAAAGAATAGAGTTATAATCTAAAAGGAGATGTTGACAGGTTATTTACTGTGGATTCCTGGTGTGAATACAGGATAAAAAATGACTTTTTTAGCAATCCATTTTTAATACAATGAAGTTATCATAATTAAGCAGATGATAAAGGAAAATAATCCACTAAAAGTATGGATTTCTTAGGTTTTTGTTTTGTTTGTCCAATGGATTTCTTTGAGATAGGATGTTGGGTGGGTAAAGGTGTTGGTAAAATACTACATCATTTAATTAATCAATCAACTCATATGGGAAGAGAGACAATTTGCAAGACCACAGGTGTAATTCTGTTGAGAATGCCCTTAACAAGGAAATTTTTCACCCATTCTTGGCACCTATCCAGTTTTTTCTTCATGTGTTTCTTTGTTAAAATGTTTTCTAGAATGTCTTTAAATTAGTTCCAGGCATGAGAGACTTCTCCATAAGGTGAACGATGGGTGCCCTATTATAAGGCCAATATTTATCCTCCTGGTACCTGGCCTAAAAATGCAATAGGTCTTTAATTGGAACTCTCATTAAGACAGAAGATGTCTAGAAGAGGGAGTGAGCCAGCCAGCCATGAATGAATTCCTCTGCCTAGGGTTTCTTAGTCCCAACTTGATGGATTGCATTCTCTTATCTGCAGCAGTTAATGAGGGAAGAGTGATCACATTTTTTTATTTCTTTCTCTGGAGTAACAGCATAAAGTTATAGAAATTTCCAAGTCAAATAAAAGGTAGAATGGCCTCTCATCCATGAATGTCAGGATTCATTTAAAAGGTGAACAGCTTGTCTTTTGACTGAACAGCTGGAAGGGATATGGCATGAAAAAAAAATGATATACAGAAATTGATAGAGAAGAATTCAGCACCTTCCCCTTTTGCCTCTTGAAAGATGTGCAGGTGACTGAGCAGCCCCTCCAATTATAAATCTGGATATTCTAGAAAGCAATTTTCCATTTGTCTGTGATCCAGAAGGGGAAAGATGAGAAGATTTTGGCATTTTGGGATAATAGAATCACAAGATCAAAAGTTTAGAAATTGAAATGACCTTAGAAGTCACTGAGTCCAACCCCTCCTCCTGTCCCATTTGCCATAATGTTTTCATCAATGGGTAAATACCTCAAATTCTCACATGGAAAAGACAATAAAATGTATATATTAGACCATAATATTGAAATAGTGCTTTAATATTTGTCAATCATTATACATATATTCTCTGATTTGATCTTCACAACAACCCTGGAAAGGAGATGCTATTATTATGCTCATTTCATAGATGAGGAAACATGTGTAAATAAGCTAAATAGATTGCTTAGGGTCACACAGCTCATAATTACAAAAAATAAACAAATAAAGTTCATTATATCAGAGAAATTGCAATATGGAATGATAATTTAACTTTTCTAGAAACTTAGCTCACTTTCTGAAACTGGACTTTGTATTGCCAGTTTTGCATAGGATTCTACTACTGGGCTCTGTAGCACCTATTGCCCACATGCTTAAAAATAGGAAACAGAACAGAGAACTTTATCAGGATCTGCTCTCTAGGGTGCTAACACAGTTTTCATCCACTTGTGTGAGAGAAGACAGTTTCTCTTGGCTAAGTAATCCTCATTTAATACCTCAGCCCTAAAATTTTGGTTAGTTGATAATAGTTCATCTTTATATAGCACTTAATATTTGTTTTATAATTATTTCATTTGATTTCACAACAACCCTGCAAGATAGATACTGTCATTACCTCTGTTTTATAAAAGGAGAGAAACAGTAAATGGGTTTCCCAGGGTTACACAAATAATAAATGTCTGAGGTCAGATTTGAACTCAGGTGTTTCTGACCCCTAATTGCTATTCCACTTATGTGCCTATATCATAGATTGCTTATTTTTTTAGATTGTTACTTTTTATTGCACTATTTTGATCATTTCATGTTTCCAACTCTGGCATATAATGGTATGCAATGAAGAAACAGACCAAATATAAGTAGAATTAACACACTCTACATCAAATAATTCTGCACTGGATGCACCCCACTCTTTTAAACCTTTGCACAGATATTGTCCCAGAAGGAACATGTATTTTTTCCCCTTTAACTGAACTTACAATAGGGAACTTGGAGGGAGAAAACTCCCTATGTCTTGAAGATTAGTGTCTGATCTGCAAATACAGGGTACCCCAAAAGTCTTAATCAAATTTGAAGTGATTAAAGCTTAAAACTGTGCAATAATTTTTGAAACATCTCATAGAGTCATCTTGGACATGGAGAATAGTCAATATAAGTTAAATGACGGTTATGAACCAGTTTTCTAGACTAAGTGCCTAAGCTCAACTAACTGCAGATGGTTTGTTGTCCAGAAGACTGTTCATTCTCACTCTAGAAAAAGAACATACTTTCAATTGAAATGGACAGAAGACTGGGCCCCCCTCTCTGGGTTAAGGGGCCTTGGAATTTTTTAACAGTGTTTGCTCAATCAGGGTCCAAGAAGTGTTTGATAAACAATGTCAGTTTATTCTGACCCAGAGATAGCATGGCGTCATCTGATTATGTGCTTACCCCACATCCTGTTGTCTCCCCATTGTGAGCAAGTAATGGGGTCAATAGTTAATGTCAAATGTAACCACAAGGCTGTATCAGGAGGGGACAAATGTGCTTAAAAGTCGGTTTCTATCAAGACTCGAGGCTGGACTCTACTAGGGAGTTCATTTGCTGGCTGTCTAATAAACACTCTCAAAATTCTAATTATGTCGGCTGTCCTGTATTTTCTCGCCTGGGCTATCTCACAATTAAGTATTTTTATGGTACAAGGGACCTGGAGAGGATTCAGCTATGTATAATCATAGAATCCTAGCATACAAAAGTTGAAGGGATCTTAAAGTCATAATGGCACTAAACTAGCATTCTGGAGAAACTAAGGTTTGGATTTCGCCCCTGGCGCTTAATAATTATATGATAATGGTAGAGCTTCTGTTTCCTCATGTTTAGTTAGGTTAACAATATGTGTAGTACTTTCTTGCTGTGGGCATCAACTGGCATCATAATTTGTGAAAAGTGCTTTGCAAATCTTAAAGTATTGTATAAAATGTCAGCTTCTGGTGTTTGGTTCAATTATCAGTCCAGTGAAGAAATCCTCATTACTAAATCTCTAACAAGTGACTATCCAATACTGTTGAAGTACCTCCTAGAACAGGGAACTGGGAACAGGGGACATTGCATTTCAGACAGCTTTTGATTGCCCAGAAGGTCTTAAGAAGATGTAAGTAAGTGGTAAAGTAAAATGACTTCTAATTGATCTTTCTTATGTCTTTCCCTATTCCAATCCAATCTACAGTCAGTTGCTAGTTATTTTGTAAATCATTTAGGTTAGATGATTTAAGTTCTCCTCTTTTTCTCCCTACATATAATTAATAAGCTCCAATGGATCCCTATTACCTTCAGGATTCAATATAAAATGTTCCATTTGGCATTTAAAATATTCATAATTTGATTGGCCTAATTTGACTTGTTTCCTATTTTTCTGGTCTTCTTATATATTCCCTATTCCCAACCCCCAGGTCACACACTGATCCAAATATAATGGCCTACTTATTTTTCCTAATGCAGACACTATATTTCCCCCTCTTCATACTTTTGCCCTAGCTTTTCCAAAAGCCTATAAGGCTTTCCATCTTCACCTCTGCTTTTTGTCTTTTTTTGGTTTCCAGATTCAACTTAAATTTTACTTTCTGTGTTTCCTGTCCACAGAAATAGCCACCCCCACAGTTGCTGATGTTTTCTCCTCTGAGATTACCTTCGATCTACTGTGCATATATCTTCTATGAAACTAGTTATTTTCATGTTGTCTGCATGATTGCAATTGTGTCCATATAGTCAGCATATTATTTTTAAAAGCATGTGAGTCTAGGTTTACTCTTAGGAATGAGTATCAATATATTCTCCTAGATAAATGTTAGATTCAGGAAAATTTAGAAAGAAAATTTTTATTGCTTTCACTTTTTTAATCACCTATATATAGTTAAATGGAGGAAATTTTTGGGAATCATTTGAAATCATTTGGAGGGTTTTATATAACATATCCTCAGAACTGTTGATGTGTTAGTGCTTATATTAATAAAATGGAAAAAATCCAACTTAAGTTTGTAATCATCCCCAAAAGAATAAGTATTTTGGGTTTGACTTTTTTTCTGTAATGACATAGCATTGATGTCATTTATCAGCCAATCTGCTTCTAATATTAATAAAGGGTATTAGGACCCATGTACCGATGATCTAATAAATCCTGCCCATGGGTGAATGAATCTTGTCACCCATTTTAAAAAAAAATTCCCTTTTGTTTTTGTCTTCAGGAAAGTTGAACTTCAGATAACTAAATGTTGCACTGATCTATTGACTGATTACACTTTTTTTCAAGTATGGTGCTTGTGAGTTTGAACCTGAAATTGTTTCACCGATTCTTTGAAGCTGCTCTGAAATTTTCAGAAGATGATTTATGATACTTACCAAGGGACTCCTTTATCCCATCAAAAACCATATTAGAGACAATTTGTCAGCCTTCCAATTTTGTATCTAACACACATGACAATTTTTTTCAATATTTCAGTATTTAAATGGACATTCAATTTCATTGATGTGGATGGATATTTCTTCCAGTTCACAATCCATCCTCAATTTTATTCTATATGACTATAGTATGTGTCCTCCTATGAATCATTTATATAATACATATAGCATAATGACAGTATTCTTCTCAGTTTGTTTTAAATATTAAAACATATTATAGAAGTAATTTTCAAAGTGTTATGTATCATTTTTAATTGTTACTATAATCCTAGATAATAATTGCAATAACAAAAATACTTGGCATTTTTAGTGCCTGCTATTTGCCAGGTAATATGCTAAGTGGCTTATTATATGTTATATCATTTTGTCAGCACAATAATCCTGGGAATTAAGTGCTATTATTGCTCAAAGTCCCACAGCTAGCAAGTGTCCAAGATGTGATTTGAACTCAGTTCTTCCCAACTCCAAGCATACTGAAAGATTCACTATCTACTTGCCTCACCTCTTTTTTGATCTTACATTAGCAATTGAATTGAACAAAAATGCATCAAGTGCCTTCTTGTACAAGAACACTTTGACAAGCGTGTGTTGGAATCTCACCTGTTATTACACTGATGTGAGTAACTATAGAATCTTTGGTCAAAATAAATCAACAACTCATTGATAAGTAACAGTTCTAGAGAATTGCCTAGAGGCCTTGACATATACCCATAGCCCTATATCTAGTATTTCCAGAGATAAGACTTGAATACTTGAATCTAGATATTCTTGGATTCCACTCTATTAGAAGAAGGTGGCATAAAGACAAAAATGAAACACTTTCTATCTCTAAGAAACTTACATACTATTTTTGGAAATGGGATATAATAGGTAGACAGGTTGGTAAAAATAAAGTAATTTCAGTAGTGGGAGAGAACTCAAAACTGGGAAAATCAAGATGGAAAGACTTTTATGGAACATGGGGTATACCTTGAAGAAAGCCAAGAAGGTAACTAATAATCATAACAATTTTATTATTATTAATATCCTCTAGCACTTGTATTTTGATTTAAGATTTGAAAAATACTTATTATAAATGTTAACCCATAGTAGTTAGAGGGAAGAAGGGAGTTCATGCTAGACATAAGATACAATCCATAAAAAAGCTATTAATTATGCCTTCTAATCTTTGATGATACTTTTTTGTACTTTCTTATATATGTCATTATTAGGATATCTATTTGTGCTAGATTGCTACCTATTTATGCCCACCATGTATTTCTTCATTATCCTAAGGAATTCATTGCCTGTACTTGTAATTCTTTGGAGGATGATGATCTATAGTTAAACAATATCAAACATCAAATATTAAAACAAAAAAAAAACCCACAAGAATTATTGTTTTCTGGAAGAAGATGAAGATTGAAACAATTCCACAATTTTCCATAAGAGATATAAGCTCTCTTCTTCCTCTATAGTTCTGGACATTTCCTTGGTAATTTGCAGTGCCAGTCCAATATGTCTAGTGATGAATCAGTCGTATATTCAATCATAGATTTTGGTCTGAACAATAAGCCTTTTCTGTACTTCTCTAAGCATACAAGTAATCCATTTGCTCTTCATCACTGCTTCTGAGTGGTTGTATACAATTCAGTATGTACCACTCAAGGAATATCTAAAGAGCCTCATCTAAGGAGAACTCTTTTTCTATTTTATATCCATGTTAAAGAAAGTATTCATGTCGGCAAGGCTATCCTTCCACATAAGACTCCAGTTCTGACTCTCTGAATTTCCTTGCTATGCTATAGCAAACTTTTTACCCTGAAAATTCATACTTTTCCTGGTTTTCTAACACCTTTTCCTATTACTATAGCCCTTCGTCTGAAGAGCTAGTTCTTCCCAGAACCTAATTTTTAGTGAAAGCATTCAAGCTAATTATGCCTTCATTTCTCTTTGAGCTCCTGAGAGTCTGGACTGTGTCTCTGATATTCCCATTTAGGTGTTTCTACTCCCTTCTTCATCTTCAAATGGCTTCTCAGTTTTCTTTTATATAGAGTTATTCCCAATTAGAATACAGACTGTTCTTCTTCTTCTTTTTTTCCTGAGGCAATTGGGGTTAAGTGACTTGCCCAGGGTCACACAGCTAGGGAATGGTAAGTGTCTGAGACCAGACTTGAACTCAGGTCCTCCTGACTTCAGGGCTGGTGCTCTATCCTCTGTGCTACCTAGCTGCCCCAAGGACTGTTCTTCTTTCTATTCATATTTTTATTCATAATGGTTAAAGGCACATCAAGCATTTACTTTTATAAGAGTTTGGTTTCAATTTTTTTCTTCCTTCCTCCTTTTACTATCCCTCCTCTAGATTTCCACATTAATCATTTTGTGAAATAAGAATCAGAACAAAATAAAAAAAGAAAAACAACCACAGAAATAAAAAAGTGAAAAGTTTGCTTTTGTCTGTATTCAGATCTCATAGTTCTTTCTCTGAAATATGGATAGCACTTCTCTCCATGAGTTTTTTAAAATTGTTTTAAATTATCATATTGCTGAGAAGAGCTAAGTCTATCAAAATTGATCATATGCACAATGTTGCTGTTTCTGTGTACAATGATCTCCTGGTTCTGCTCACTTCATTCAGCATCAGTTCCTGTACGTCTTTCTAGGTTTTTCTTAAATCTACCTGCCCATCATTTTTATAGAACAATAGTATTACTTTATATTTATATACCACAATTTGTTTAGCCATTCTCAAACTGATAGGCATCCTTTCAATTTCTAGTTCTTTGCAACCACAAAAAGAACTGTCATAAACATTTTTGTAAATGTGGGTTATTTTCTTTTTTTAAAGATCTCTTTGGAATATAGAACAAATGGCAATATTGCTAGATCAAAGCATATGCACAATTTCATAGTTCTTTACGCATACTTCCAAATTGCAGTCCAGAATGTTTGGATCAGTTCACAACTCCACCAACAATGCATTAGTGTTCCAATTTTCTCACATACACTTCAACATTTATCATTTTCATTTTCTGTCATTTTATCCAATGTTGTAGGTGTGAGGTAGTACCTCAGAAATATTTTAATTTACATTTTATTAATCAATATGATTTAGAGCTTTTCTTCAAAAGCCTATAGAGAACTTTCTTTTATTCATCTCCATTGACTATTTATCAATTGGAAAATGAATTTTATTCTTATAAATTTTAATTGGTTCTCTATAAATTTTAAAAATGAGGACTTTATTAGAAATATTGTTATAAAAATTGTTTTTAAGTTTACTGCTTCCCTTCTAATCTTGGTTGCATTGGCTTTGTTTATACAAAAACTTTCCAATTTGATATAATCAAAATTATTCATTTTGCATATTATAATCTATCTTTTATTTGGTCATAAATTCTTCCTTTCTTCATAGATTTAACAGGTAAACTATTCCTTGCTCTCCTAAATTGCTTATGGTATTACCCTTTATGTTTAAATCATGTATCCCTTTAGACTTTATCTTTGTATATAGTGTGAGATACTGGTAAGTGCCTAGTTTCTGTCATACTTTTTTCATTTTTTTCAGATTTTTGGTCAAATAGTGAGTTGTTTTCCCAGAAGAAATTATCTCTGTGTTTTTCAAATAGTAGAATTGATTACTGTGTCTTATGGAATTAACATATTATATTAGTCCACCATTCTATTTCTTAACCAGTACCAAATGACTTTGATGGTTGTCACCTTAAAATTTAGATCCAGGGCTTGTATGACAAAGCCACCTTTATTTGCATTTTGTTTTCATCTTAGTAAAGCTAACAGTTGTAGTACTATATTGGATAATAGTGGTGACAATGGGTGGCCTTGTTTCACCTCTGATCTTAGTGGGAAGATTTCTAGCTTATCCCCATAACATATAATGATTGCTGATGGTTTTAGATGGATATTACTTATCATTTTAAGTAAAACTCCATTTATTCCTATGCTCTCTAGTGTTTTTATTTTATTTTTTAAAATTTATTAATACTTTTTATTTGCCAAACATATGTATGGGTAATTCCTAAACATTAACCCTAACAAAGCTTTCTGTTACAAATTTCCCCCCCTACTCCCCACCCCTCCCCTGGATGAAAGGATATACACTACATGTTAATTATGTTAGAATATTTAAGAAATCGAATATATGTAGAGTTATTACATCATTTTTTGTGCAGGAGAAATTGTATCTACAAGAAAGAATAATCTGATAAAGGAAATACAATGCAAGCAAACCCCAATAGAGAACACGAAAATGTTATGTTGTGGTCCACATTTCACATCCCTCGCTCTGGGTGTATATGGCTCTCTTCACCGAACAATTATCACTGGTTTGAAGCTTTTCATTGTTGAAGAGAGTCATGTCCATTAGAACTGATGCTCATATAGTATTGTTGTTGCCGTGAATAATGATCTCCTGGTTCTACTCACTTCACTGAGCATAAGTTCATGCAAGTCTCTCCAGGTGTCTCTGAAATCGTACTGCTAGTCATTTCTTACAGAGCCATAATATTGTATTAACATTCATATACCATAATTTATTCAGCCACTCTCCAATTGATGGGCATCCATTCACTTTCCAGTTTCTAGACACTACAAAAAGAGTTGCCACAAACATTCTTGCACATGTAGGTCCCTTTCTTCTTTTATGATTTCTTTGGGATATAAGCCCAATAGAAACACTGCTGAGTCAAAGGGTATTCATAGTTTGATAACTCTTTGAGCATAGCTCCAAATTGCTCTCCAGAATGGTTGGATCTGTTCACAGCTCCACCAACAATGCATCAGTGCCCCAGTCTTTCCACATCCCTTCCAACATTCATCTTTATCTTTCCCTGTCATTTTAGCCATTCTGACAGGTGTGTAGTGGTACCTCAGAGTTGTCTTAATTTGCATTTTCAATAGGGATTTGGAGCAACTTTTCATATGATTATAAATAGTTTTAATTTCATCATCTGAAAATTGTCTGTTCATATCCTTTGACCATTTATAGATTGGAGAATGGCTTGAATTCTTATAAATATGAGACAATTCTCTATATATCTTAAAGATGAGACCTTTATCAGAACTCTTAAATGTAAAGATGATTTCACAA
>JAJPUD010011045.1:9524-46332 GCA_023553655.1 Myrmecobius fasciatus | reverse complement strand
GGATTGGTAGAGGAAGTTTCCTTACCTGGGACTTCTCTATTTTAATGAAATGATAGCTATAATCCCCATCCCTTCTTAAAGAGGGCCAAGAGGTTCTTCCACCGGAATCCATACCTTCCAAAGCCTAGTTGCCAATCATCCATCTTTGATACAACCAATTAGTGACTGGAGGGCCCATCAGGAGTTACTGTGTCATCCCAACTAGGTGCAGACTCTTCCATAAGGGGTGAGACCCTAGTTCTGTGGAAAAGGTCCCTGCCTAATACATCAGGAATTCCCCTGTTCATCCTTGTGACAAGTGGAATTCTTACCATAGATCTGGACACACTCATGAGAATAGTGACCCTCCCACAAGGGGGAACAATAAAAGCATGAGGAGGAGTCAGCCTCTCTGAATGCCAGAGACTAGCACAGGGAATGTGATAGCTACTCCAGAGCAGAAAGGGGAAGGGAATAAGCAGTTACAAAGGACCTACTATGTGTCAGGCATTGTGCTAAGCACTTTACAAATATATCATTTGGTCCTCACAACAACTTTGGGAGGTAGATGGTATTATTCCCATTTTATAGTTTAGGAAACTGCAGCAAATAGAAGTCAAGTGACTTGCTCACACAGCTAGTAAATTGAGGCTGGATTTGAACTCAAATCTTTCTGACTCCAGGCCCAGCACTCCATCCACTGAGCCACTTAGCTGTTTTATGAGTTTGGCTGACTATACACCCCTCAAATTGACTAAGATGACCGGAAAAGATGATAAATGTTGGAGGAAATATGGGAAAACTGGGACACTGATACATTATTGGTGATATTGTGAATGGATCCAACCATTCTGGAGAGCAATCTGGAACTATGCTCAAAAAGTGATCAAACTGTGTATACCCTTTGACCCAGCAGTGTTTCTATTGGGCCTATATCCCAAAGAGATCTTAAAGGAAGGAAAGGGACTCACATGTGCAAAAAATGTTTGTGGCAGTCCTTTTTGTAGTGGCTAGAAACTGGAAACTGAATGGATGCCCATTAATTGGAGAATGGCTGAATAAATTATGGTATATGAATATTATGGAATATTATTGTTCTGTAAGAAATGACCAGCAAGATGATTTCAGAGAGGCCTGGAAAGACATATGAAGTGATGCTGAGTGAAGTGAGTAGACCCAAGAGAACATTGTACATAGCAACAAGATTATGTAATGACTAATTCTGATGGGTTTGTCTCTTTTCAGGCTAATTCCAATAGACTTGTGATGGAGAGAGCCTTATGCATCCAGAAGAGGACTGTGGGGACTGAATGTGGATCACAACGTAGTATTTTCATGTTTTTGTTGTTGTTTGCTTGCTTTTTTTCCCTTTCTCTTTTTTTCCTTTTTATCTGATTTTTCTCATGCAGAATGATACATTATTTAACAAATATTGGATTACTTGCTGTCTAAGGGAGGGCTAAAGGGAAGAGAGGGAAAAATTTAGATCACAAGATTTTGCAAGAGTGTTAAAAACCATCTTTGCATATATTTTGAAAATAGAAAGCTATTATTTTTTAAAATAATGTTAAAAATAAAATTTAAATTATTAAAAAAAATTTGGCTGAGCACTTGATTGATGTCTATGTGTCTAAGGTCCTGAGAACTGAATAGGGCCAAGCAGTCATCATAATGTCCCCTATAGTGTCACTTGAAGGAAACTGAAGCTCAGCAGGCTATAAGTGACTTGCCTAAGATCACACAGGCAGAAAACAGTAGAATCAGAATTCAAGCACAGCTCCTAAATATGACAAGTTTTTCCTCTATAGGACACTGACTCTGTTTTAGCAAAATTATTCTGACAGAGTATATAGGATAAAAGACCTAGAAAAAGAGAGAAGAATTAAGAAATTATTAAAATAATCTAAGATTGAGGGAATTAGGATCTAAATGTAGTGGTCAGGGACTAACTGAATAAATCCAAGATTTCAGGATTGAAAAGCTGAAATTGGAAGAATATTGAAATAAAGAATAAATAAAACAAAATGAAATCATGAGAGTTGGTTTGGAGGAATATGACATGATGACCAATTATAAATGTGGCACAGGAAAATGAATGCTGGATCTGGAGTCAGAGGTAGTCCTTTCAAATCCAGTTTTTTTGCTTTCTTTCGTTTTGTTTTTGCTTAGTCTTCTATGCCCTTAGGCTAGTCTGGGCATAGCTGAGTCTGAGCTTTGCACAATGGTTGGCACATAATAATAGTGATCCTCTGTACTTAAAAAGGACCAAAATAACCTCATTATGTCAGCCTCAATCTCCAGTGTATCCAACTGTGACTGGTCGGACCAATTTGAGTTCAAAAGGCTCTACCACAGGCCAGGCACAAATACTCTATATGAACATTTGGAGTGAAGATGGCTCTAAATTTGTACATCTCATTTCTTTTGAACTACTGTAATTGTTTGCCTCATAGTGCTCTTTCTTTGTTGTGGACACATCATGCTGGATGGTCCTATGTCAGTGTTTCCCATATCTCACAATCAATTCCAGAGTTGTTCAAAGAGATCTTGAGAGTATCCTTGTATCACTTCTTCTGACCTTCTGAGCCCTTGCCTTTTTAATGAGTTTTCTGCAAAATAATTGTTTAGGCAAACATGCATTTAGCATTTGAACAACATGGCTAGTACATAGGAGTTATGATCTCTGCAGCAGGGTTTGAATGTTTGGCAGTTCAGCTTTCAGTACTTTATCTTGCCAAGTGATCTTCAGAATCTTCCTAAAACAATTTAAGTGGAAGAAGTTCAATTTCCTGGCATGACACTGTAGACTGTACAGGTTTCATAGCCATATAACATTGAGGTCAGCACAACTCTGTAAATCTTCAGATTGGTAGACAATGTAATATTTCTTCTCTCCTGCCTCCCAAACACTGTGCAATCTTTGGCAATGTGTGCACAACCTTATCATCTGTGTATACCTCCCTAGAAAGTAATTGCCAGTTTAACTAAATTTAGCCACGGTTTTCAAATTTTCTCCATTTGCTATCACCAATGATTACAGGTATAGGTGGATTAGTGCTATCTAGTAGAAAAACCTTGTTTTTTTGGTGTTGTCAGGACAAAGTTAGCATAAGTGGCAGAGAATGGACCCATATTCTGTTGCATCTCAGCCTCAGAGGCTGCACTGAGTGCGCAATCATCTGCAAACAAAAAATCATGCACCAATAATAGATGTTTAATAAATGTAAGTTGAGTAGTTAATTGGCTTGACCTTTCCCTTTCCATATTCACAAAATGAGGCAGTTTCTTCCAGTCCTAAATCTACAACTCTAAATTCCTACTTTGTGACATAGATAGAAAGCCATGGGGGAGAGGGATAGAGATGTTGCATCTAAGGGTGATCATGGAAGTTTAGGAGCCCATCAAGTCAACATTGAGAAAAAAGAAAAAGAAAAAAAAAAAGGACCAAGGGCTGATGCTTGGGAAGCATGTAGGTTTGGAAGTGTTCTTGTCCTTCATGAAAATGTTTTAGCCAGTGAATTTCTTTGAGGGATTATACATAGTGCCCCTCCCATAGACAAAAGAAGTCATATAAAGAAGAGATAATTATTTTTTAAAAGTTATGAACTTAATAATCATCAGCAAATGTTGACATTGCAATATAAAATGGGGAATAGAAAAGAGACTATGAAATCTTTTTACATGCAGAGTTTTGCAGGGTTTTTTTAAGATATATTAAATTTAGCAAGGTAATAAAATTGTCCTTTTGATTTCTGCCCCTTCTAAATTTTTTTTGTTTTAAGTATTTTTAAGAATGAGAATAATTTCTTCAGAGAAGCAGGTATCCCAAAGAACCCCATTCCCTTACCTCAGACTTGCTCCTGAGGCTTTACCTAATGCTGAGGTAGCAGTTCAGATCCCAGGTTCAGATCCTTTCCCCAAGGCCATATCTTTTGGAAAGAAAGATTCCACCTTGATGGGGCAAAAAATGGTGACTCAGCCAACTAAGTAGGTAAGGTAGGACAAGAAAAAAATGAATCTTGCCCTGCCTACTGAAAACAAAGGTACACATAGAAATAGATCTAAAGTACAAATTTTAATACATAATAATGGGAAGAGGAACTTAAAGGGCACAGGGGAATCAAGAAAGACTTTAAAGCATGCTAAGAATTCTAAGAGGGAGAGGTGAGGAGGGTGTATGCTCCTAGCATCAAGAATACTCCATGCAAAATCAGAGATGGGAAATGGAGTGCCATATACTAGGGAACACTGAATAAGGCATATAATATGCGAGGGGAAATAAGGTGAAATAAGTCTTGAAAAATAAATAGGAGCCAGATTGTGCTAGACAGACTTGTGCTTTAGGAATATCAATTTGGCAGCTGCATGGAGGATAGATTGGATTGTCTGGCAGGCTTTTCATAACTCCCCCCACCACCACTTTTCCAGTCATTTTAGGAGTTCTTAGGAGTTACATGTATTCTGATGCAGTGACACTGGCTTCCTTGCTGGGCCGTGGGCAAAACATCCCAATTCTCCTCTCAGGGTATTTTCATGGGCTGCCCCCCATGACTGACATTCTCTCCATCATCTTGATGTCTTGGCTTTCCTGGATTCCTTCTGTGTGGAATTAACTGAGTGAAGACCCTCTCATGGGAATATAGCCTTAAACCATACCTTAATTGTGACTTGAGACTTTATAATAATAGAGTTATAGCTAAAAAGTTGCAGGTGTTTGTCCCTTCCTGTTTCTCACCACCTCTTTATATTAAAGTACTTCTTTTAAAGATGATGATGGCTTAGAATTCTCTTATAGGAGGATACCTATTTGTATATCAGATACTCTTTTAAATTGAATTTTTTATTACTGATTTGTAACAGTCTTTTGTTTCTGGGATAGATTTTTGGGGTTAAGGAGTAAGCCTGGGCTCCCCCAAACAATGGGAGAAAAAGTCCAAGTCAGGGGGCTTCTGTTCTATTTAATCTGATGTTTTGCAGTTTATGCTTTGCACTCCTCTTGCTGACAAACATTGTCAGATAGATGTCCTGTCTCTTGAGATCATATTAAAACATTTTTTGCTTTTTCTTACTCTGAGAGACTCTGACTGTTTTGTGCTCGATACCGTTGAGGTTGAGAAGGGGACCCCAAAAGTGTGGGGTCACAGACTGGTATCACAAAGTGTCTCAAAAGAATTTGCAGGCTTGAATCCATTTCCTAGACAAGGAGCAAAATTTATTGTAATTGTAATGCCAATTACAAGTGGGCTGAATTCCAAAAGAAATTAGCAAAGTGCTAAGAAAGAGGAGACCCCTTTATCCAGCTTTTTATCACTGACAGGCTAATTCTATGGCCCAGAGGAATGGTCTCCGGAATTATCACTGATCAACCGATTATCCATCTAACAGTCAGAACTGAGAAATGGTCTATTCACTATCAGACAGATTGTCAGAAAGCATTCCTGGGTTGAGGTGAGTGCAAAAGCCAGAGGACTTTGGAATCAGATTGCCAGAACAGAAGCCCCCCAAAATCACCACCATATTTCCCTAGAAGCTATACTCCTTCAGTACTGTCCCACATACTTCAAGTTGCTGCTAAAACCCTACTTTTTACAAGCCCTCTTCTGATGGCCCTTGTTAGTACCTTCCCTCCACTAATTATCTCCCATTTTTCCTATTTGCTGATATAGTTATTTGCATGGTGTCTTCCCCTTTAGAGTATGAGCTCCTTGAGAGCACAAGTCTTTTTTGTATCTTCAGCACTTAGCACACTGCTTGGCACATAATAGGTGCTTAATAAATGTTCATTGATTGAATGATTGGTTAAAAAAAAAAAAACCTGTTACTGTAAAGCTCAAAAAAGAGATGAAAGCCTGAGCTAGAGCCACTGCCATGTCAATGCTCTCTAGAGAAGGTTGCATGAGGTAGAGGAAGAGACATCCATTATTGGGTGAATTTCTTTTGTTTGTCTATGCTTATTATGTACATGTTTATTTGGTTCGAGTACTTTTTTTTCCCCTTTCAGTTTTTAATTGGAGTAGTTGCCAAAATAAAGAAGGCTACTAACATTTTTAAAGATATATAGAAAAACAGAGAAGAGAGAAGTTCAGAAGGAAGCCAGACAAGCATAAACTTTTGAAGGTCATTTATGGAATTTATAAATTTTATACATATAAAGCAGGAGATATGAAATGGAGATTCACAGTTTCATTCTTTCTTTTGTTTCTGTGTATCTCTTTTAGAATCCTCTTTTTCTCTGGGTATGGGGAAATGCCCTTTTTTTAATTCTTAAGTTCAGAACAAAAAAAATTTTGTTAACAAATTGAGAAGGGGTTATTTTCAAGAGATGTGGTAGAGGTAGAATAAATATAACTTGGCAACTGATGAGAATGACAGAGGAATAAGAGATCCGAGATGATGGTTTGAGGAAATGGCAAATAAAGTCAAGCAAATTTTTTTTTCCAAGAATAAGGGATATATGGGCATTTTCCTTATATGGCATAATCTTGAGACTCTTCATTATTCTGGTTGCTTTCCTCTGAGTGTTTGATTCAATTCAGAAAGCATTTATTATTTGGCTAGGAATCAAGACATTTTAAGTACAGAGACTAAAACAAAGCTTTCAAGCAGAAACAGCTGTATGCAGAAAAGTGATACCAAATATATACAGAATAAATGGAAAGTAACTGGGGAAGAGGATATTCACAATTGGTAAATGAAGAAAGTTGTCTAGATTGTGATACTTAACTAAATCCTTGAAAGAACCTAGGGAGAAGGTAGGAGAAAGATCTGCAGAGGCCTGAGGGAACAATAGGTTGAGCAAGGTACAGCCAGAAACAAAAGCATTATTCTGTTCAATAAACCTCAGGTAGAGTTGTTTGTCTGGAATGTGGAGTGTGCAAGGGAGAGTAAGAAAGGAGAGAGAAGTCTGGAGGGATAGGCTGAAGTCAGATTGGGAAAGCTTTTAAATGACAATCACAGGAATTGATTTGTTGCTTTGGTGGTGGTGTTGTTGTTTTGTTTTTTTCTGGAGAAAAGCCACTGAAGCTTCTTTCAAACAGAATTCATTTGATTGATATCTTTTATTTTTAAATAAAATCTTGGGTGACATGAAAAGATAATGATGAATGTTGGAGGGGATGTGGGATAACTAGGGCACTGATACATTGTTGGTGGAACTGTGAATGGACCCAACCATTCTGGAGAACAATTTGGAACTATGCTCAAAGAGTTATCAAACTGTGCATACCATTTGACCCAGCAGTGTTTCTATTGGGCTTATATCCCAAAGAAATCATAAAAGAGGGAAAGGGACCCACATGTGCAAGAATGTTTGTGGCAGCCCTTTTTGTAGTGGCTAGAAACTGGAAACTGAATGGATGCCCATCAATTGGAGAGTAGCTGAATAAACTATGGTATATGAATGTCATGAAATGTTACTGTTTATAAAAAACGGTAAGCAGGATTGTTGAGGGGTGAGAGATACCCTAACAATGATGGGGGTCCCCACGCTGGCGTGGCAGGTTTTTCAAAATAATTTGCAGTCCCAATCTCCAAGAGAGGTTTTTGGCAAATATGGGTTTATTTACACTGAGAAGCCATTCAGGGGGCCAGTTCCTGATTTCAGAGGCCTGGATAGACTTATATGTACTGATGTGAGCAGAGCCAGGAGATCATTGTACATGGCAACAGCAATATTATACAATGATCAATTCTGTTGGACGTGACTGTCTTCAGTGAGATGATTCAGATCAGTTCCAATGGTTTTGTGATCAAAAGAGCCATCTACACCCAGAGAGAGGACTGTGGAAACTGAATGTGGTTCACAACATAGCATTTTCACTCTTTCTGTTTGCTTGCATTTTATTTTCTCCATTTTCTTTTCTGGTTTGATTTGATTTTTCTTGTACAGCAAGATAATTGTATAAATATGTATGCATATATTGGATTTAGCATATATTTCTGCCATGTTTTTAAACATATATTGGACTACTTGCCATCTAGGGAAGGGAAGTTGGAGAAAGGGAGAAAAAACTAGAATACAAGGTTTTGCAAGGACTAATGTTGCAGATTTCTCTATGTATATGTTTTGAAAAATGAAAATCTTTAATAAAAAAGAAATAATTTTTATTCAAAAATAAATCATAAAATCTTGGGGAGGGGGCATAGAAATCTCCCTCCTATACCCCCTCCAAATGTAATCCTTTCCTTATAACAATGAAAAAGAAATTATGGGGGGGAAAGGAGTGAACAAAGTAACTGCATCTGATAGACAGCATTTAGCCTTCTATCTGCTCTAGACAGAGAAAGTTGTTTTGTTATGTTTTCCAGAATCCATCTTCGGTTTTTCAATTTCTCTGAGTCTGGCTTCCTTGAAGTAACATTTTCACTTACATTGTGAAGTCATTATTTACATAGGTTTTTTGATTTTTCTCATTTCACTCTGAATAAAATCTTTCAAATTGTTCCATATTTCATTGAGTTCCTCATTTTCACCATCTCTTACTGCATGCTCAACAGTATTACATTATATACCTATACAATTGTTTTGTTTTTTTTTTTTTTTTCAAGCATCCTCCACTTATCAGGCACCTGTTTTGTTTCTGGGCCTCTACTGTGGCAATAGAGTGCTACTGAGATTTGATTGGTGCATTTTGGAACTCTTCTGCCTTTGATTTCCATTATCTACTCAGCAATGGACTGCTTGGTAGATATGAACAATTTAATCATTTTTCTTACATAACTCCAGGCTGATGGCCAGAACTATTGGAACAATTCATAACTCTACCAGTAAAGTTTATCTTCCCACCCTCTAACATTGAGTAGTCTCATTTCTTGGTTATTGGCAATTTTCAAAATATTAAGTGAAATCTCAGAGTTAATTTACATTTCTGTGACTACTAGTACTTTGGAAAGAAAGGGATAAACTGACTGAAGACCTCTCACAAAAATGTGGCATTGACCTAAGCCCTAATTGTGACTTGAGACTTTGCAATAACAAATTGAGCTCTAGCTAAAAGCTGAAAGTGTTAGATTATCTTAGATAAATAAGCATTTCCCTCCTGTCCTCTCCCCCCCCCCTTAATTAACATGTAAGTACTTTATGTGTAAAGAGTTTGTTATTTACTGATCAGAGGGGCGGGGACTTCGTTAGGGTCTATATAATCTTGTTTTTTGCAGTTTGTACTTGGCATTCCTTTACTGAAGACACCTTGTCTTTTAAGAGTTGCCCTTTCTCATGAGATTATTATAAATTCTTTTTGATTTTTTACCTTGAGAATCTCTGATTTTTATTTGGGTTGTGGTCATAGCTGTCCCATACAGGAATATATTTTCAAATAGTAACCCAGATTTCTGTAAATTTTTGAAAACTGTTTATATTCTTAGATCATTTGTCATTTGAAATTTCTAGAGCAGAGGAGTGACAATGGTCAGTTATGTTTTATAATTATTGATTTAAAAGTATTATAGATTATAAAAGAGATTATAAAAGAAAACCAATTAGGAGAATATTAAAAATGGTATAGGTAAACAGTGATGAGGACCTGGTGACAGTAAATAGAGAGAAGGGAATGGATTGGATTTTGAAACATGTTGTGGAGGTAAAATTTATTTATTCATTTATTTTTAACACACATTGCCTTATGAATCATGTTGGAAGAGAAAAATAAGAGCAAAAGGAAAAACTATGGGAGAGATTAAAAAAAAACAGAAAAAAGAAGTAAACATAACATGTGTTGATTTACCTTCAGTCCCCTTAGTTCTTTTTCTGAATGAAGATGGCATTTTCTATCCAAATTCTATTGGGATTGCTTTGGATCACTGAACCACTGAGAACCACCAAGTCTTTCATAGAAGATCATCACACATTCTTGCAATTATTATTTAAAATGTATTCCTGGTTCTGCTTGTTTCACTCAGCATCAGTTTATGTATATCTTTCTAAAACCAGCTTGTTCATCATTTTTTATAGAACAATAATATTCCATTACTTTAACACACCACAACTTATTCAGCCATTGCCCAATTGATAGGCATCTGCTCATTTTCCAATTCTTTGCTGCCACAAAAAGGGTTACCACAAACATTTTCCCTCCTTTATGATTTTCTTGGGATACAGACCCAGTAATGGCACTACTGGGTCAAAAGGGTATGCACAGTTTTGTAGCCTTTGGGGCATAGTTTGTGGAGGTAGATTTGATATAATTTAGTAACTGAATGAATATGATGAGTCAAAAGTAAGTTTAAGATTGTAACCCTAGGGTGATTAGAAGAATAGGAGTGCCCTTGGAAGTAGAGAATTTAGAAAAGGTAGGCATAGGAGGAAAGAGACTGAGTTCTGTTTAGGACATACTGTGTTTAAGATGCCTATGGGACATCAAAAGAGAGCCTTCCCACAGGAACTTGAAGAGAGACATGAATATTGGCTAAGTATTTTCATAAAATGATTTTCATAAAAATGATAAATCCATGGGAATTGATGAGCAGTAGGAAGTAGAGAAGGGAGAAGAGAAAGAAAAGATAATAAGGCCTAGGGCAGAATCTTGGGAATACTCAACCTTAGGAAGTAGGATATGGATCCAGCAAAGAAGACTGAGAAGAAGCACTCAGATGGGGAGGAAAACTAGTAAATGTTCTGTATCAAAAACTCAGATATGGAAGTGTATCCAGGAGGAGGTGATGGTTAAATGTGCCAAGTGTTGCAGAGAGTCAAGGAAAATACTCGGTTGGTGATCTTGGAGAGAGTAGTCACAGGTAAGTGATAGGATTCAAGCAAGACTGAAAGGGATTAAGAAATGAGTGGAAAGGAAAGACAATGACTATGGACAATTTTTTCTAGAATTTTGACTCTGAAAGAGAAAAGAGAGAAAGTTTATGAAGATGGTAGGATCAAGTGAAGGATGAGGTAGATCTGAACATGTTTGTAGGCAGAAGAGAGGGAGCAAATAGTTTGGAAAATGGGGGTGTGGTGATCACAAGGGGAGGGTCACAAGGGAGGATAGCGGGACTGGGGAAAATGAATCAAGAACACAAAGGAGAGGGTTGTGGTTGGCAAAAAAAAAAAAAAGTCCACTTCTTCCTCTGTAAGTAGAACAAAGGAGGAGAGAATAAAGGATAGTGTTTGATCTTCAGAGAATTTGAGGTGTGGAAGTGGGGAGATGAGGAAGCTTGAAACAGATGGCCTCAATTATTTTTGTAGTATGAGTTTAGGTCTTCTGCCGAGTCTTCCTTTAAAGAAGATGTCGTGTAGGTGGTAGAGGGAGTGTGATAGTCAGGGACTGGCATGCAACAATGAGGACTTGGTGAAAAAATTAAAATTAAAAAAGACAAAAAACAATGAAGATTTGGTTGAGATTAGATAACACAAATTTGTGAACTCATTAAACACAGTTGTATAACTTCTTTAATCAGAGATGGCAGATGGTAGGAGCAATCCAGTGCTGGAATTTGGAAAGTGATATATACCAGTAGATAGAAGATAAGGGATTAAAGGGTCTAGACACTGTGCTAGATTCTAGGGATACAGAAATGGAAACAAAGAATTTTCTGCTCTCAAGGAGCATACATACTAGTGGAGAGAAACAACATACACAGATAAAATGTTTCTAAAAATAAAGGAAAGGTCTCTTGAAGGTGAGCTGAGCCTTGAAGGAGGTGTGAGGGTGAGCATCACACAGATTAATTAGAAAACCTTCACTAAGAGCCGCATAGAAGATGAAATCTCATGTACAGGGTGCATCAAGTTGGACAATGTGGGAGGAAGACACATTTGATATCTGCAACGATTGAAGAGAGCCAAACTGTGAATGGCTCTAAATGGACAAGGAGTTTGCATTTTATCCTAGTAGCAATAGGGGCTTCTGGAGCAAGGAGATAATGTGGTAAGACTCATGCTTTAGGAGTATTATTTAGCAGCTTTGTAAACTATGGCTTGGTGATCAGGCTCTGTCTGTCTCTGTCTCTCTCCTCTTCCTCTATTCTGTCTTTGAATCTATTTGTGTCTCCATGTGTCTGTCTGATTCTCTCTCCCCAGACCACTTTTCCCTTGAAGTTAGATGATAAAATAAAGAGAATGCTGTGACTGAAGTCAGGAAGCCTTCAGTTCAGTGGTCTTGGACATTTACTACATGTGTGACCCCGGACAAATGACAGCCTCTACCTTAGTTTCTTGAACTGTAAAATGGGGATAATAATCTCCCTGCCCTAGAGGGTTTGGAGAGGATCAAATGAGATATTTATAAAAAGTGCTTAGTACAGTGCCTGACACATAGGGCCAATCCTTGTGCCTTGAACTCTCTCCCAAACTGATACCTGATCTGCTGGATGAGGTATCTTTTTTCAAGAGGCAATTGGGGTTAAGTGACTTGCCCAGTGTCACAAAGATATTAAATAGCAAGAGTCTGAAGCCAAATCAGAACTCAGGTCCTCCTGCCTCCAGGACCTGCACTCACTCCATTGTACCACCTAGCTGCCCCAAAGTACAAGTAGTTTCATCCCACAATTCAGGGCTATGGTTCTCTCCTCCCCCAATCCTTTCCTGGAGAGAGGGATCTCTCACCAAGCTGCTCTAGCCTTAACTGACTTGCTAATGAGCAACAATCCTTTCAGGGCCCACGGGGCATGGCCAATTATCATCCAACCAATGGGATTGTCCCTTCCAATTCAGTAAAAGAGAAACTTGCTCAGTGGCCACATCATTCCAGTGAAAGTGACATCTCCAAGATGGGGGCTGAATTAATGACTCAGAAACCAATTTCTCCCTTTACACCAATAAGGAGAGGATTCCATATAGAGGAAGGAGCATATTGGGAAATTATTGTGATGTAAAAGAAAGAGGGGCCTAAGTAAAAGTGAGCAATTGGGAGGGGAAAACACAAGGCAGGATTGAAGGTCCACTGACAAATGGACTCACTTCACTAGTTGAGGGCCATCCTTGCTAAGAAAGGGATACTCTTTCCCTCCAAAACTTTTCAACTTGCAACAGCCTAGATTAGATCAGAGTAAGGGTGGATCCTTCTGGGTGCTGACCTCGAGGATGGGGCTTCTGGGAAACGGCAACAACCTATAGATATTAGCTGCTGCATTCCACTGTTCTCTGAGGGATGTGCAGAAATAGGTTGGGTGGGGGGGAGGGCGCCAAATGGGTATATTCCAGAAGAAGTGGGTGTTGGGGAAGGTAGGTATGGGTTAGGACGGGCAATGCCACTGCCCAGACTCAATGACTAGGGGCTGACCCAAACCCAGGAATGTCCCAGGACCCAAAATTGGCAACAACCTTTCAAAGTGTCCATGCTTCTAATGCTCCAAGAGGGAGTCCAGCAGCCTTTTAAGCCAATCCATTTAGACCCAGTTCCTTTGAACTCATGTTACTCACATACACCCTGCCAACTAATGCACTTCTTTCCACTAGGGGCTACTGCTTTTTCCTGAGAGATAGCCTCTCCTCTCATCTTTCCCATAGGTTTTACTGAACTGGTCCAATGAAAAAAACTTGGGAGTCATAGAACATTAAAGCTAGGAGGGACCTTAGAGATCATCTAAACCAATCTTTTCATTTTACAAAGAAGGAACTAAGGTCCAAAGAGGGAATAATTTGCTCAAACTCCCACAGCAAGAACTGAAATTTTTTGAGGATGGGAAAGGGATCCATGGAAGTGTGAATCATAAGGATACAGCATAAGGGAAGGAGGGTCTGTGGGTAGGATCATGTTATGTTGCCAGAGTAATGGAGGGCAGAGAAGCAAAAGATGCAGGGCAGAAAGTAGGTACTTATGGGCAGGATTTCTGGGAAAGAGGTTTTCAGGAAGACTTCAGGATTCTAATAAATGGAGAACAAACTTTTGCCAACATGCTACTTCACAGTGGAGGAATTATAATACAACTTCACATATAGCCAAAACAATATATTCCCCATAGCTAATGGAGCAGTTTAATGTAGTATAAAGAGCACTGGACGTGAGTCAGAAAGACCTGGGTTCAGATTCCGTCTCAAACACTAATGTGTGACCTTGGCCAAATCACTTTATCTGCACCTCAGTTTCCTCATCTAATAAAATGAAAAGATTGGACTCAGAAGCTTCTAAGGTCTCTTCCAGTTCAAAAATCTATAATCCAGTGCTTCCTAGGTCCCCTCAATGAGAAGTGCCTTTGACTAATGAGTATTCTATTGAGCCACATTCATGGTAACTTGTATTTCTAGTATTCATGCTTCCTTATACTACACACACACACACACACACACACACACACACACACACACACACACAAGCCTTTGTCTTCCCTGTCTTTCAGTTTCTTAGAAGTGAGGGGTCCACACTCTAGGAGCAGAAGTCTTCTTCCCCAACCATAGTTGGTTGGGATGTGGGTGGGGGTGCTGTTTAGTACTCATGGAAGGAAGTCTATGGCATGTGGGTAGGAGTGAGACATGAGGCAGCCAGGGGAGTCAAAAGGTTGGAGAAGGGGAAGGCAAATGAGGCACTCAGCAGGGGCCTGAGTATGGGCTGGAATGAGATTTTTTTTCCCCATGGAGGTTCACCCCCTCCTCACTCCCTAACACAGATGCATAGGGCACTGAAGTTAGGAGTTGGGCTGGGGCTGCTGTAACTTGGGGGAAGTGTCAGGAAATCAGGGGGTGCTGTTAGGTTTTGATTTGCTATAGGAGAATGTCACTATGAAGGGCAGCATGGGTGAGGGGGCCATGTCAAAAATAAGTACCTTGAGAGAAGTTTAGGTTGCCATATTAGAAGGCCCTACCAAAACAAAAGGAGGCAAGCAGCTCAACAAAGTGGAAAGAACATTGATGGTCATGTCAGAACACTGGATTCAAATTACACCTGCCAATTTCTGATGTTGGGGAACTCTTAACCTCCCTAGGACTCAAAATGAGGTTGGAGATGAGCTTCCAGCACTAGAGCTATCATTCTGTGAAAGCTGTCATTTCTTGTGGCCTTTTCTTTAGCTGTAAGAGCCCCAAATCAGAGCCACAGAGAACCAGCCTCATTAGAAATATAGACAGAATTGGCCTAACACTCCCAGAGATAAGAGATGGAGTTGGAGGTATAGACAGTTTCACACCATCCTGAACTGCTGTCTCTGCTCAGCTAACCAACGCATCTGGCTCTGCTTTAGAGTCACATCAGAGGAGGAGGGGGGAGAAACCCAATACTGTCCCAGCACCCTCCTTATTCTAATTGCTTGACTTGGTTCCTGGAAGATACTGGGGTTTCCCATGATGAGCTGAAGGGAGACAGCTCTTTCCAAGAGACGCAAAAGCTGCAGAGAAGCAAGTTCTTGTGCTGGCTGGGGTGAGAAATTTCAAGAAAGAAGGGGAAAAGAAAGGAGTGGGGTAGGTTTTGAGGTAGGGGTGGGATGTAGGGTGCATAAGGTTAGTGAAAAGAGAAGTTGAGAAAAGATGGGGGCTAGAGCCAGAAGGGAGAAGGCTCAAGTCTCTCCAACTGGTCTGGATCTTATCTCATTTTTCCTTATCCCTTTAATGTCAGCTGAAATCTAGCATCACAGAGATCTGCCTGCCCACCCCCGCCAGCCTATCAATCCTCCAGGTAGGTGTGGGGGTAGGGCAGAAAACAATGTCCCAGATAAGGGAGATGAAACAGGGAAGGGCAGAGATTTAGGACTCCCCAGGCTCCCACTCACCCAACAAATGGATCTCAACGACCCCACAGAGGGACCCCTGGATGCACTAGGGACTCTTTGGATAGAATGTAGAGACCTCACCCTTCCCAGACCAAGACAGATCTTTCAAAGCAAGGGCTAGGATTCCTTCCTAGATACCTCCTGAGCAGAATCTGTGGAAACATTTTTTAATTTTATTTTTTACTGGGGTGGGGAAATTACCTTTTTCAGGTCCTACCTAGCCTGAGAATATGCCAATCTGTGGTCATGATCCTGCCAACCATTCATCTTCCTCTTCTACTGCTGATGATGGACATGGGGAGTCCTATGCCCAGTGCCCGGGCACCTCCCCAGGGTTGCTATGTAGCAGAGGAAGCTGGTGAACGTACATTCCGTTGCAGCCAGGCTGGTCTAGTTGCTGTGCCTCTAGGCATCCCAAATGATACCCGTAAACTCTACTTAGATGCCAATCGGCTGGCATCCGTGCCAGCTGGTGCCTTCCAGCATCTTCCTGCCCTGGCTGAGCTAGACCTGTCGCATAATGTTCTTGTCCGCCTCTCAGATGCTGCCTTCCAAGGCCTGGGAAACACCCTGAGATACCTGGATCTCTCTGCCAATCAACTGACATCTGTGCCTGCTGAGGCCTTTAGGGAATTGCAGATCCAAGTGAATCTGTCTGCCAATCCATGGCGTTGTGACTGTGCCCTTCAGGAGGTGGTGAGATGGGTGAGGTTGGCACCAGGTACTGGGGCGGGCATTGTCTGTGGACCAAGTGCCCGGCCAGAGCTGGTGGGACGGGAGTTTCTGTCACTGATAGAAGAAGCAGAAATGTGTGGGACCGGAAGAGGTGGGGCCCGGCGAGGCACAGATGCTGCCCTGCTTGTCACCATGGGAGGCTGGCTGGCACTAGTTGTGGCTTATCTTGTTCACTATGTGTGGAGGAATCAGGAAGAGGCCCGTCGTCCACCAAAACTGCCTCCCACCCTGCCAGCTCGCTCCGAGGATTCATCCATGCTCAGCACTGTTATTTGATGCTTCTATCGTTCCTTTCCCTTTCCCTCCTCCTTCCCACCTTCTGCTGCTTTGACCCCCTTCTCCATCCTTTCCACCTTAGACGCCTTGTATTCCTAATGTTGCTGTTCCATCTACTTCTGTCTCTCATACTAAACCTCTTCTCTCTCCCCTCCTGGCTGACTCTACCTTCCTTAAGAATTTACCCTCTGCCCTCCCTACCTCCTTTCTCCTCTCACAGTCAGCTCACAGTAGTCTCCTCTACCTCAGTCTCCCATTCTCAGGTTCTCCCTTCCTTACTTTATCTATTGTCCTTCCCCCAGCCAACTCTGGTTCCAACCCTATCCCCCATGCAGAAACCCCACCTTCCTGTCTTAGTTCTTATACACAGGACTGCCCTTGTCACCTCCTTGTTAAACAAGAGAACTCATCATGCATCAGACTGGGAGAGAGAAATGGAGGCAGGGCAAGATAGGGGTATGTGGTCTGATAAGCCTCCCTTGCCCCCATCCCTGGTGTATTAGAAAACATTCAATAAAAGTACAATTTGGAGCTTCTCAAATACCTTTCCCATAGTTCCCTGCTGTGGTAGACAGAGCAAGCAGGATTGGCTTCCCCCTGGTAACTTCATCTCCAACCCTAGAGCCTCCATGCTATATTTGGTCTCTTATCTCCTCCTTCCCTCCCACCTTCTACCTCCTGATACCAGAGTCTATTTGAGCAGGGAGCAAGAAACTTGAACTAAGTTGTGAATTAATGATGATACACTGGGGAATGTTGGGGGATGGGAAATGAGAGTGTATGCCCAGATACTCAGCAATAGGATGAGACTGGCAATTTAACTATGTTCCCTCTATCTACCCCTTCACGTTACCATCTCAGCAACCTAGATCCATCCAGTCTCTCCAATCCTGGAGAGAAGAGAGAAAGCAGCAAGGGAAGGACCAACATTCCTTATCTTCTCCCCAGGGGAACTGAAGAAGGATCGAAGATTGAACTCTGAACTTAAATCTGTTTAGAGTTTAACAGAAGTTCCAGAAGACTCTGGGTAGAGTTAGCTGCCAGTGAGATGAAATGACCCTTACAGCTCCTTGGGGACATCTGAGTTTGCCTTTTCCTTCCCCCCTGCATCCATAAACTGACTCTGGGAGAAGAAGGGCTGTTTCTGGACATTTGTGGGTACTAGTGATGGAAAATGGAGATAAGGACATCTTCTCAGTGTCCCCACCCTATGTAGGATACAGGTTTATGGGCAGAGTCAAGGAGTGGGAGTTCATGAAAGATGAAAATCTGGTTCCTCCCTTATCACTTAATTTCTATTTACTCTCACCCACTCCTGATCCCTTCCTTCTTGACCTCTTTTCTGGACACTTACTCCCATACTTCTTTTTGCCTTTGGACCCTTCTAGCCTCCCCCCTTCCAAAAAAAATCATATCCAATCTTTTGGGTGAGTGGGCTCTGTATTTCTAATTTCTTATAGACTGACCTAAGAAGGGATTGAAATCTTCTGTTTCTCCTTTCCCTGACCCTTCCCCTATGATATAGTAAAAATCTAATGGCCCATTCCCCACATAGACTAATTCAACCACTCAAAAATGCCAGGGGCCTGGCATTCTCTTGGCTCACAAATAGGTTGTGCCATTTTGTGGCTCTCTCAGGGAGATCTTTTCATGGGCACTCTTTGAGTGAGATGCCATCTTCCTCTGCCCTGCACCCCCCCCAACATGTAAACACTGTCAGATTCCCCATTCCTCCTCCTTCCAGTGCCCTTCCCTTCCCACTCCTTAGGGACAGGCTAGGACAAGTTGCGCTACTTTCTGGGAAGTGGACTGTGTGGGGACATAAGGATGGGGACAGGTGGGGTGTGGCTATCTCTCCATTAACACGGACATCAGGAGTCCCATTTGATGTGCCCATAATACCTGAGAGGCATCCAAAACCAGTCTCTCAGAGGTGAGCCTAGAACCTACAGAAAGAAGGATCCCCTCCAGCCTGAAGTCTTACTCTGAAGTCACTTGGGCATTTCTAATCTCCTAAAGGTGAGCTGGGAAAAACACAAGGGATCCAATAAATGAGAAAGGGCTCCTTGGGCCTAAGGGTGCCAATCTCTGACTTAGACCTTTTTGGGGGGGAGCTCAGTAAAGGAGATAGGCTTTGGGAAATTATATGAGAAAAGACATCTCCTTGCTTTTTTCTCCTTAGGTGCCGGGATTAAGATCTGTGGGGTACAGGGACTAGGGAGGTGGGAGTCAGAAACAACCAATTCAGTTAATTCAGAGAAGCCAGACAAAGCTGTCTGCTCTATACCACTCAAGGGCAGGAGTAAATGGGAACTCTCCCAAAGTGGGGCAGTGAGGATCAGAAGATGTGAGAATTTGGTCTTCTCTAGGAAGAAGGGGCCAACAGTGGGCTGAGGTCCTGGATGGTATCTAGGCAGAAAAGGGAAGCACAAAGGGCTCTGCCATCCAGGATGTGCCTATCCAATTTTAGGGAAGGTCTCCCACAAAGACTAGGGGAAAGAATACAAGAGAATGGGGGTAGCCAGGTAAAGTCAGAGATAATCTGTTCTTGCTCTGCTCCATCCTCCACCATTCCCTACCAGGTCTTAGGAATCATGGCTCCTGTATTTCAAGACACCACCCAGGCTTTGGTACGGCAACTGGATCCAAGAGGGGACCTGATTGCCCTGAGCAGCATCACTGATGTCTCACATTTCCGGGCCTTCTTTTTGGTGCAGAGAAAGAGGAAGGGTACACTCTTTTGGGGAGCCCAATATATCAAGACAGATCTCTCTCTTAGAGATATGCTGGAGCCAGGAATTAAGCTGCCAGGTACAGTCATCCATAATAGCAACTCCTCTACACACACACACACACACACACATGCACACGCACACACCTTCCATGATCAGGAATACAGTATCCATACAGAAGATGCTAGAGACACATGAACTACATATACCATCCTTAAACCAATGCATTCATATAAAGAGGGAGGAGAAGGAGAAAAACCCAACAATTACTTTATTCAATTGCCCATCTGCTCTTGGCCTTAAATGCCAATTTCTGGGGCAAAGTTCTGGTACCAAGCTCATTCAGCTACTTGACACATATCCCTAAAAGAGGCAGATTGGCCAGTCATGCTAAAAGCCATAGGCTTTCTTTGCAGGCATATTTTAAATCACAAATATGCAGTGTTGCTTGGCGAATAGCGTCAAGGTAGGCCTGGGTTCAAATCCCACCTCTGACACATACTGATTTTGTGACTCAGACAAGGCACAATCTGTGTGCTCCAGGCTGTAGCTCTGAGCTACAGAGAAGGTGCTAACCTAACTTGGCCCAAGGTGTTTTCTCAAAAGGAATTTTCCTTTTGCTGGTGAAATCACAAGTCTGGTTCCAGACATTTTAACTCAGACAAGAAAAATCTTAATTCCAACCCAAGGTCATGGGGCAGTCACTAGAGGGACCTCCAGTTCTGTGCTCATGAGACCCTGGCAGGAGGAAGCACACAATCAAGTCAGGCCAAGTTCTCCTCCCTGCTGCTTTCCATGTGGCGACACATGAGCTCCATCCTTCACACATCAGGGCAACTCAGCAGCCCAGGGAAGAGCCAAGGGTTGTTCATTTTGGTTTGGGTTTGGTTTTTTAGGGGGCAGGGTCTCCTTCAGCACATCTGATTGGCTGCCTATTTCTGAAATTACGATCAGGGAGGCCCTTGTCAGTTACAGCAGGGGTTGGGATGTTTCTGGCATGGCTACATTCCAGATATGGAAAGGGCAGAGGGATGAGAAGGGGACAAGCCAGGCAGGGAGAGCAGGGAAAGGCTCCATGAGGCACTCCCAGGGGCATTCAGGTCTTAAGGACCTCAAAGGGGGGAAGCTTTCAGACAGACGCTAAGAAGGGAGTACAGAGAACGAAGCAACAAGAGAAGGATCCAAGACACTGACCTGGAATATTATCCTAGCTACAAGTGAGCATGAATTAAGTACACACTATGTCTATTAGTAGCAAGCAGCTGCAGAGAAAAGGAACAAACAACTGGAGTGGAATGGGATTCGATCACATGGGGGTAGCCTAAGTTCCCTCTGACTGCCACCACCCATAAAGGGAGAGGTACTTTTTTTAATTACCTAGAAACTTATTCTTGATATTGGGGTCCCTGACCTCTGACTGTCTGGGTCTTGGGGACCACTGGTATAGCTATATCCTTAGGAAAGAAAGGGAAGGAAAAAAGGAGGAAGGAAGGAAAGGAGAAAAAAGAAAGAAATGAGAAGAAGGGGAAAAGGGGAGAGGAGAGGAGGAGCAACCACAATGGAGGTCATCAAATCCATGTACTCATGCATTCTACTCTGGCCTTTATTCAAAGTCTTTTTTTCTTCTTTTAAACAATAACCCACAACAAATTAGTAGAGAGTGTATTATTGGCAGGTTCACTTAGATAAGGTTAGACATTAGATTGGAACTGTGACTTCACTGGTATAGGGAATTCCCAGATGAGGAAAATCTTTCTACCCAAGTTGGTCGGCATTTCTCTTCCCCAGAGAAATGCCTAGAATTCTGAGAGGTTAAATGACTTGCCCAGAATCACAGCCATGATATGTGAGAGATAGGACTTGAACTCAGGTAGCAATAAGGAAAAGAGATGGTTGACAGCCTGAGTTAGAAAAGAAAAAGGAAATTCATACATAAGAGGCACAAAACTCAGAAAGCTATCTGGGACCATTTAGTACATGTTTATATACCCAACATCACTCAAAATACAGTACTATGTTAGTTAAATTGTATTTAGTATGCTATGTTTAATAGGGTAGGAAGTGTGGGTCACATAACTTTAAAAGTGGCATAATGGGTAGAGTGCAGGGCCTGGAGTCAGGAAGAAACCTCTTCATGAGTTCAAATTCAGACTCAGACACTAACTAGCTGTGTGACCCTGGGCAAGTCACTCAGCCCTGGTTGCCTCCATTTCATCAGTCCTGCCCTAAAGGAGTTTACAATCTAAAGAGGAAGTCAACATGTAAACAAATAAATACAAAGCAAGCTATATGTAGGATTAATTTGAAATAATTAACAGAAAACAGACTTCTTATGGAAGGTAGCATTTTATTTGGTGCTTAAAGGAAACTAGAGAAATCAGTAGTAGGAGTAGAGGTTGAGTTTTCTGGGGATTGGAAACAGCCAGAGAAATGTCCAGAGTCTTGCTGAGGGGAAGGCAGAAACTGCATGGTGGAGTGAGACAGGAGCAAATGAAAAGTTCAAAGTTCAATAAGGAAATTTGAAAATGAGAGGACACTTTGCTTTCACTTGAGAGGGAGTGATCCTTAAAGGCTTCGTGGAAAAAATAGCACCTGAGGGGGCAGCTAGGTGGCGCAGTGGATAGAGCACCAGCCCTGAAGTCAGGAGGACCCGAGTTCAAATTTGATCTCAGACATTTAACATTCCCTAGCTGTGTGACCCTGGGCAAGTCACTTAACCCCCATTGCCTCAGCAAAAAAAAAAAAAAAAAAAAAGAAGAAAAGAAAAGATAGCACCTGAGCTAAGACAAGAAGGAAAAAAAGCCATTTCAACAGATAGAGATAAGGATGAAGTATGTCCCAGGCATAGAGTCTAACCTAAGTTAATGTATGGCAGTAGGAGATGGTAGGGTAATATCAAGGACCAGCTAGAAATAGAGTTTAGAAAATGGAGTATTTGAAGAGAAATCTGTGGGATGAGGCTAGAATGATGGGTGGGATCCACATTGTAAAGGGCCTTAAAAGTCAACCATAGGATCATGGACCTAGGATGGGAAAGGATCTCAGTGGTCATCTGATCCAACTACCCAACTTTACAAATAGGAAAAATGAGGCTCAATGAAGTGAAATGACTTGTCTAAGGTCACATAATGTCTATGAATCAAGATCCTCTGATTTCAGACCACTGTTCATTCCACTGTACCATGTTATGGCAATATATTCACATATATATACATAATACATAAATATATGTATGTATATGTATATAACTGGCTCCCTCTTGCTTATAGGAATATAGGAACATACACACACATCTAGAAAGAGGGATCCAGTTAAAAGTTTTTCTAGATAAATAACGTGATAGGAACTGTTCAAGATGGACTGGAGAGGAAAGAAACTAGATTCAGGGATACTAGTAAGGAAGTTGTTATAATAGTTTAGGTGGCTTGAGATGAGGCAAGTAGGTGGTGCAGGATAGAGCTCAGGGTCTGGAGCCAGGAAGATTCATTTCCTGAGCTCAACAAGCTGAAAACCAGACTCTTACTAGCTGTATGACTCCAGGTAAGTCACTTAATTCTGTATGCCTCTGTTTCTTCATTTGTAAAACGAATTGGAGAAGGAAATAGCAAATCACTCTATTATCTTTGTCCAAAAAAAAAAAAACAAACAAAAACTAAATGGAGTCACAAAGAATTGGAAACAATTGGCAAATGACTGAACCAAACAAAAGGAGACCTTAAAAGACCCCAAAAAGGAATGAGAGAAGGAAGGTAGGAAAGGGAGTAAAGAAGAAAAGGGAAGATATTGAGAGAGGGAAAGAGAAGAAGGGAGGAGAAAGGGAAAACAGAGAGGTAAGAGAAAGGGAGGAAGGAAAAAAAAGAAAGAAGGAAGAAGAGAAAAAAAGAAAAAAGGAGGGGAAAAAGGAGGGGAAAGAAAAAAAGGAAGGAAAGTGAAGGGGGACAAAAAGTATTTATAGCCTTTGAGAAATAAATAGACATGAATGATGACAAAGAGAGAAGAGTTTCAAGTCTAAGTTTGGGCAAGAATAGTGATGCCATCAGCCCAAAGAGGAAAAATGGGAGAAAGGGTAGGCTTAATAAAGAAAATCATGATCTAAGGTTTCCAGTTAGGCAGTGTATATTCATTTCTTAGCCAGGGTATACTCATTTCATTGTATAGTTTAGGCAAATTATAGCTACAAACTCATGCCACTCAATAGCTGGGTTTAGGACTATATCACAAAATGGTAACTCCTAGATGGTTCTGTCATTCTTTTAGTTCAGAAACTCTTCCTCTAGATCTGGTATTCTTAACCAAGAATCTCTGACCTTATTTAATTTTTTTTTTATTAAATGTATTCTATTCGATGCCCTTCAATTGGAGAATGGCTGAATAAATTATGGTATATGAATGTTATGGAATATTATTGTTCTGTAAGAAATGACCAGCAAGATGATTTCAGAGAGGCCTGGAGAGACTTACATGAACTGATGCTGAGTGAAATGAGCAGAACCAGGAGATCATTATACACGGCAACAACAGTACTATATGACGATCAATTCTGATGGACATGGCTCTCTTCAACAATGAAATGTTTCAAACCACCTCCAATTGTTCACTGAAGAAAGCCATATACACCCAGAGAGAGGGATGCGAAATGTGGACCACAACATAACATTCTCATACTCCTTGATTGATGTTTGCTTACATTGTGTTTCCTTTATCTGATATATCGTTTGTGTAGATAAGATTTTTCTTGCACACCAATGATAAGTTTGGAAATATGTATACATATATTCGATTTGCCAATATTTTAACATAATTAACATGTAGTGGATATCCTGCCATCTAGGGGAGGGGTGGGGAGCTGGGGGGAAAAATTTGTAACGGAAAGCTATGTAAGGGTTATTGTTGAAGAATTACCCACACATATGTTATGCAAATAAAATAAAAATTTAAAAATAAAAATGTATTCTATTCAATATAACTTGTTTTCCTTTGGAGTGCAACATATTTTATTTTATGCTTTTAAAAACATTCTACTGAGGACAGATCCACAAAGCTTCATCAGAATGCCCAAAGTCCACAACACAAAAAAGGTTAAAAGCCCCACTCTAGGTCATGACTCTTTGGGATTTTCATGCTTCTGACTAGTCTAGCCTGCTTCCATCCTTCAATGTAAGGTTGAAGTAAACCCATTATAGTTTCTGGAGTATAAGGAGTCATTCTCATTTACATGTCATGTCTAATTCCTATCAATCTGATAGCTAATTAATATCCTTGCACTGGCCTTAAGAATCCTGCTTTCTTGTCAAACCTTCTGTGCCCTGAAGACAGGCTGTTCAAATTCCCTACCCTCAAGTTTGACCCACCCTAGATTTTGTTTTCTCTTCTGATCTCTTTGCCCTTGGGGAAGGAGAGGGGCATTTGTGACTGGGAGGAAATCCAGATACTTTTTGGAGATGAATTTAGAGCAAGGTAACAAAATGAGCTCTAGTGTCTCTATCTGGCAGCACCAAAAAAAGACACAAAGATCACAATTGAGGGGAACAGTGAAGGAAACATGCAGGCTGGAGTGAAGACAGCAGCCATTGGAATACCCATTAATATCACTGTCTCTGCTGGTGGCTCCCATAAAAACTCCTTGGAGATTCAGAAGTTCAGCATTATGGATGAGCTGGAATCCTTAAAGAAATGGTAAGACTCAGGTTGGGAAGGGATGGATGAAGGATAGATAAGAGGCTGGCACAACTCCAATGGGATCCAAGACTGCCTTTTTTCTACAAACACAGGCTTGCAAAAGCAAAGAGATACTCTGCTATAAACAAAGCCACAAATACATAGATTTTCATATATTCAAAAAAACAGTCACAAACTTTCATGGACGCACAAAGACACCTAAATACAGACACTCAGAGAGACTCCACACACACAGGCACCTGTGAATAATTAAGAACTAGCACTTATATAGCACATTAAAGATTGAAAAGTATTTTGCCTATGTTATCTTGCTTGATCTTCATAAATCCTCACACAAAATTTACCTTCTAGGATTATCCCTGATTACCATTGAGGAAACTAAGTTTCAAAAAGTTCAGTGACTTGGCCAGGAAGGGTCTGGGGCCAGATTCAAACTCAGGTCTCCCTGATCTCAAGTCCTTCACTCCTCACTGTACTATCCTGCAGCCATATAATGAATTCAGAGACACATACATCTTTCAGGCAAATCACATGTGTCAAGATAGTGTCAGCTCTTATGGCAATCACTCACTATCTTGATTTTCCCACTGTAGCGTCTGGAGTCTAGGAGGAATAGGAAAGAGGTAGTTCAGAGCAGAACAACTAACTAGACAGCAGGGGAGATACTTGGGAAGAAAAGCTGCTGCCCATAAGCAGTCCCAGAGACCAATGAACATCATGATTCTCCTTCTTCCAGGAAACTGAAAAAGCCAGAACCATCCTTCCTGAAGCAGCTTCGAGAGAGTGGAGAGAATCTGTATATGGTGATGGAGGCAGTGGAGACGCTGAAGGATGCCAAACTGGAGCAAGGGAGGAAGGCTGGAGCAGACATTTCTATACTTGTCCTCACAGCCATGGGGCTCAAGGTGGGAATTCTGACATTTCTGGCTCCTTTTGGAGCTCACCCACCTATCCCAAAACACTGGAAAAGCCACACAATGGACACAAAGTTCCATTACATACATCAGGCCTTTTCCCTCAAAAAATCCAGGCCGTTGGCTTTCTCCTCTTAAAACTGCCCTGTCCTATAACCCTTTTCTTCACAGTCTTTCTAATGTTATTCCTAATTTACTAATTATTACTAATTACTTTCTAACATTCCTCTAGCATGGTGTACATGATAGGACATTAAACTTGGGATTCAAGAAGACTCCAAATGTTCAAATTGTGACTTAGATACTTACTAGCTATATAATCCACCTTTCACAGGAAGCCTTCCCTAACCCCTCTTAATTCTAATGCTTTCCCTCTTTCAATTATTTCCTAATTTGCTAGCATAGAGCTTACTCTGTGTGTGTGTCTGTGTGTGTATCTGTGTGCATGTGTAAGTATTTGTTATCCCTTCTATTATTAGATTGTGAGCACCTTGAGGACAAGCACTATCTTTTGTCTTTTTTTGTAACCCTACAGTTTAGCACAGTGACTGACACATAGTAGGTTCTTAACAAATGTTTGACCCTTGGACAGTCATGTAATCTCACTTTGGGGGCAGCTAAGTGGTACAGTGGATAGAACACAGCTGTGAAGCCAGGAGGGCCTGGGTTAAATCCAGCCTTAGACACTTATTGTGATCACATAACGCCAATCACCTTCTCCCTAAATTTAAATAAATAATCTCACTTAGCCTCAGTAAATAAAGCTGTTAGATTTAACCTCCTTGGTCCCTTCTGGGACAGAGAGGGGGTATTGTTGATAAAGTGCCACCAGACCTGAAGTCAGGAAGACTCATCTTCCTGAATTCAAATCTGGCGTTAGATTTTAGACCCCAGGGTCACATAGCTCAGATGACCTTGGGCAAGTCTCTTAACTCTGCCTTAGTTCCTCATCTGTACAATGGTCTGGAGAAGGAAATGGCAAACTATTTCAGTATTGGTGTCACAAGAAAATCCCAAATGGGCTTATGGTGGGTTGAACATGAATGAAACCACAACAAAGATGATCCCTTCCAGCTCTAAATCTGTGATCTTGTAATGAGAGAAAGAGGTAAACAAACAATAATTATCTCCTATGAATGAGACATTGTACTTACACTTTACAAATATCTCATTTGGTACTCACAACAATCCTGTGAAGCGGATTCTGTTCACTGAAGAAACTGAAGGAAACAGAGGTTAAGTGGCTTGCCTGCAGCCAGCTGCTAGTGTCTAAGGCTGGCCTTGAGTTTAGGCTTTCTTTGGTCCAGCCACAGTTCTCTGTGTACCAGGGCGCCATCTAGCTGGACAAGTCACTTAACCCTGTTGGCCCCAATTTCCCCTTCTGTAAGATAAATTGGAGAAGGAAATGTCAAACCGCTCCAATCTTTCCCGAGAATGCCTCCAACTGGGGCATGACAAATGTACGAGAGGTTCTCTCCTTCCCCTCACTTCTGTATTTCCCCCAACCTGAGTCCGTCTCTTCTCATTCCCTCTCGCATTTCCAATACTTCTTAGCTGTGTGACTTAAGATGAGTCAGGGATGAGATTTGAACTCAGGTCCTCTGATTCTAAATCTGGCATTCTTTTCACTATAAAAACTTACTAATCGGCCAACATGGCAGAGAAAAAATAAGGACTCACATGAGTTCTCCTCCAAACCCCTTTAAACCCCTTTCAATAATGCCCTAAAACACATTTGGGAGTGGTAGACCCACAAAAAGACAGTTTGAAATACTTTTCTAGACAAATAGAACTTAGAATAGTAAGCAGGAAAAGTCTGCACCTAGGTGAGAGTGGAGCATACTTCAGTGCAGGCCATGCCCTTGCTAACCAGCACAGACCAAGCCCCAGCAAACTAGGAGCAAATCCTGGGAGTTACTGAATCATCAGCAGCAGTTCTGGAGTTCTGAACCCACAGATGGCTAGGGGGTCAAATAACTGGTCAAAAGAAGATTGCAGGGGGCAGCTAGGTGGCGCAGTGGTTAGAGCACCAGCCCTGAAGTCAGGAGTCAAATCAGACCATCAGTTCAAATCAGAGACCTCAGACACTTAACATTCCCTAGTTGTGTGACCCTGGGCAAGTCACTTAACTCCAACTGCCTCAGCAAAAAGCAAAAAAAAAAAAAAAAAAGAAGAAGAAGAAGAAGAAGATTGCAGGGTCCCTTTGCTGGCAGTGGAACAGGCCTGTTGCTTTGCCCATTTTCAGATCTGGGTCACAGTCCTGGGAGACAGTTCCAGGGTGAGGAGGAGCACTAGCTCATCAGGGCTTATAGTAACAGCAGAGCAGGGACCCTCCTCACACTTCCAGGGCAAAAAAAAAGTGCTTGTTATTACTCAGAAAACACAGAGCATGGGCCAAGAGAGTAATAAAGACACTTCTGTTTAGGTCACATGACCTTAGAAGAACCAAAAATTTACAGGTCTCTAGAAGTATTTCTGAAAACAACTGCACAAAATCCCTGAAGCTTGGGATAGTGCATCTTCCATCCTGGAAGCAGAGCCATACTTGAACAAAGAGTTAAATGTCAAGAAATGGCTGGAAAAATGAGCACCCAGAAAAAAACTGGTGACAAGAAAAATCAAAACATTCTCAGAAGACAACAAAGTCAAAACTCCTATATTCAAAGCCTCTAAGAAAAATATGTCTCAAGTCATGGATTTTGAAATCAAGTGATACAAGAAAATTATGAAAAAAGAATCAAGCTTGATAAAAGAGGCACAAAAAATATTGAAGAAAATAACACCTTAAAAAAAAGATTAAAAACAAAAACAACAGACTAGGCCAAATGGTAAAAAAAAAAAAAAAGTACAAAAATCCAAACAGGAGAAGAATGCCTTGAAAAGCAGAACTGAGGGGCTGCTAGGTGGTGCAGTGGATAGAGCACTAGCCCTCAAGTCAGAAGGACCTGAGTTCAAATCTGGACTCAGACACTTATCCCTAGCTGTGTGACCTTGGGCAAGTCACTTAACCCCAATTGCCTCAGAAAAAAAAAAAAGGCCCAAAAATTCACTGAAGAGAAAAACTCCCTAAAAAGGAGAATTGTTTAAATGAAAAAGTATAAAAGCTCACTGAAGAAAATAATTCCTTAAAAAAATTAATCTACATGTGTGCTGTATTTTGTAATCATAGAGAACTATACAAATATAATTATGATTCCTACCCCCTTTCTTTCTCTTTTTTTTGCCTTCCTCCAGGGTTCTTTTAGCTTCAATATCATCATCCATATCTCTCTGGGCTCCATCCTAGCTTTCCGACTAAGGCAGCTTATTATTGGAGAGAAAAATTGAGGTATGTTGCAGCAAATGGAAAATGGGGGGAAAAGGGAACAAAACTGTCTCCCTATTGGGCCACTGAACTTCAAGGATAGGTCCCCAGAAGGCCATCTACCTCCTAGATTTTCATTCTTGTCCTTTTCTCCCTAATTCCCCAGAGTCTATAGCCCAAAGCTCTGTTGAAACATTTCTTTCCTCATTCCTGGACTTGTTGATTTCAGAACTATAGATGTCTTCTCCCCTTAACTGTCATTAAGCACTCCTAGTCTCCCCATCTTCCTGGTGGATTCCTAAACAAAGCAAGCAATCAGTGATAATCCTTGCCTTCTCCTTCTCTATCCATTGCAGACATCTCCCATCTCAAAGATAAAAAACTGAAAACTTTCTCTTCCTCTGAAGGTGGCTATGACCAAAGGGCTCCTCTTCCCTTTCCTCTTTTATAATATGATTGAGCTAAATGAAGGAGTAGAAAAAAATCAGCAAGGAGAGCTTGCATAGCTCCTCAAGTCCTGGAAGTGGGGAAAAAGCTGCAATGAAGATGTTCACTAGTCAACAACAGGGGAGGGAAGGAGATGGTAAACTCAATTTCACTTAAATATATGGAGGTGGTGAGTGGGATGGAGGAAGGGGAAGCAGGGCACAGTCAGGAGGGGATAGGAATCCTTCCGCAGAAGCTTCTTAGGTCATGCTGCTGCTTCCTCTTGTTCCCAAGCTACCTAGTGAAGAACAGAGGTATAGAGGTAAAATTAGCATCTGCATTATTAATCACTGCTGTCTATCTCTTTGTGTTTGTCTCTTCTGACGTGTCCCTGGCATTGCTTCTGCTCTTGCTGAAGAACCCAGATGCCAGACAAGTAAGAAGCTGAACTGTCACCTCCCTTTATTGTCAGACTGTGTCTAGGGAACCAGAGTTGGACAGTGAGGGAGTTAGAAAGCTAAGAGAAGGAAGTGGGGTTCTATCTACCCCACTGGTATCCAAAATCCAACAGAAGCCTTTAGGGGTAGAATTGGAAGAGAAGGAAAGAGAAAGAGGGGGAGGAAAAAAGAGAGGATAATAGAGACAAAGAAAAAGACAAGAGGAAGGAGAGGGAAATAGGAAAGAAGAGGAAGTTGGAGAGAGGAAGAAAAAGAAGGTGGAGGGAAGAAGAAGGGAGAGTAATAGGGTATAGAGAAGGAAAGGGAAAGAAGCAAAGGAAAGAGAGACACAAGGAGGGAGAGGAGAAAGGAGAAAGGGAGAATGAGGAATCACTGAGGGAGAAGGGGGAAGGCCCTACTGGGGGCAGTAGGAAAGCTACCAAGGAGCAGAGGGACTGAAAATGTAAACAAGTTGTAAGGCAGAGGGAAAGTATTGGATGACCAGATGTGTATGGAAAGCTACTGGCTGAATGAAAAAAATTCTGGGGGGAATTCTGGATTTAGGAACTGGTCCCAATCATTGTGTTTCCAAAATAGGGTTACAGCCTGAGCCACCCTCCAAAGAGTTCAGAGGATTCGAGGCATTTCAGGGCAAAGTGAAAGCAGAGATGCCCATTTTGAAGAGTCTGACCCTGGAACAAAGTGCACTTCTCTTGAAGGTCCTCCTTGGGCTTCTGGGCCAGGCCAAAGCTCTGCAAGAGCTGGAAGACACAGTAAAGTGGGCAGATACAGGAGTGGGGTGGGGATGGGGAGTCAGCTTCCCCTCATCCTTGAGAACTGGTGGATAGGCCCCAAAGAAGGCAGGTCCAGAGAAAGGAAACTAAGCTCCCCATGTCATGGGGAAATCCTTCCCCCACTTTAAAAAGCCCTCTTTTGGAAGAGATGATTCCTATCCTAGAATAGCTTTTCTCCCTCCTGTCATGGGAAGGATTGAGAACTATCACTCCTCCATTTTCTTCAGTAGGCCTTTTCCAGCACACCCCACTACTAGTACTTCTCTAAGATTACCGCTCTTTTATCCGCTGTATTTTGGATGGACATCATCATTTGCATCCTGATAGAATGTGAGTTCCTTGTGGGAAAATGTATACCTGCCTTTCTCAGCATCTCTGATACTTATCACACCGCTTGGCACATAGCATTGTTGAACGGTTGGCTATCTCTTTCCCAGATGAACTGAGCACTGGACCTTGAGGAGCCAGTGATCCAAGGATTCCTGGGAGGTCCTGGGGATACCATCCTAGCCAAGCTGCAAGATGCCTCAGGAAAGCTCAACCCTGTCCTAGCTGGGAGTTTTCTCTACCTGTTAGGAGTGCTCCAAGGTAAAAGGAAAGTTGGGAACCAAAGGCAAACTCATTGGAATAGCCTTCATGGAACACATTTCCATGATGCCTGTGTTTGAAAAGTGTCTGTAGCTCACATCACTGCTCCTTCCTCCCACGATGAAAAAGGGCAAACAGCTGAGCCTTCATCCTCATTTTCCCCCATCCTCTGCCCTGAGTATGGCTTTCTCTTTTTCCCATGTCTCATTGGATAGCACAGCCCCAGTCCTCACCAAGGCCATAGGCCATCTCTGCTTACATAGAACTGACTTAGGGGTTCTTTCAGACACTGACCCTCTACCTCCTTCTCTGATCCTTCCTTCCCCACTTTTCTTCTGCCCCTCGGCCTGTCCCCAGAGCTGAGTGAAGAGTAACAACAACTGCTGGCCATGTCAGTGGAGAAGAGGATCCTCTCCCAACAGCTGGAGCCGGTAAGGAGGACTGGGGGGTGGAGGAATACTGACAACAGGAATCAAATTTAGAGCAAGAAGAGGCCCAGGACATCAAAGGCCATGTGCAAGTGCCCAAAGAGGTGGCCGGCTTTGGCCAAGGTCCAGGACCTCCTTAGTGACTGAGATCACAGGGCAGCCATTCTACCACCAGAGAGCCTAGCAGGAGCAAGAACCAGGATCGGAGATCTGAAAGGGTGGAGAAGAATAAGAATAGGGCTGGCTTGGGATTCCCATTTATTACAGATAATACACAAAATCACTGGGGATACTTTCTCCTCCTATCCTCTACCCACCAGATGAAGACCATTCTGGACCAGAATTTCATTTGAGCTAAAGCAAGACCATTCCATCTTCATTGTGAGCTCCTCCAGAGCTTCCAAGGAGAGGAACTGACTGTGACCCAGGTCTTGACAGGTCTCTGTGGCCTCGATCTACAGGGTGATGGTTCCCTCTTTGCCTGGAAGCCATCATGATGCCCTGCCTCCCCTCTGTGCCCTCTATGCTGCCCTCTCTGTTTTTCAAGTACTATCTAGAAACCCTTGGTTTGGCAGCCCCTTCATCCAAGTCCATAATACCCTGACCCACTCAGGGATAGGAAAAGGAGAGTGGAACTCAGGGACTAACCTTGGGGAGTATAAGGAAAATGGGGTGGGACTTGGGGTACACCTGGAGGGAAGAGCAAATCTTCCCTCCAACTCCCGGGCTCAGCTTAGATCTTGAAAGGTTCCACCTGTAGTCCACTTTGCTTAGGGGACCTGGCTTCCCTGGAGAGTATGAAACTCAGGGCCTCCAAAGAGTCAGAGAATTTTTCTTCATTTAGCCATAAAGTGGAAGAAAATGTAAGCTCCCACACCAACTTGCTGAGTAAGGGGTTTGGCAAAGCTGGAATGTTTCAGGGAAGAGATAGCCTAGAACTTTTGCCTATAAGAAAAAAGCTAAGCTCCTCAGTGTTTGGTCTAGATGGTGACAAAGGCTTCTTCACCCATTCAAGCCTGCTGATAAAGGGGGGTCAGAGCCCAGAGATGACAGCCATGAAGGCTGAGACAGCGATGGCTGCTGAGTTTGATCTCCATGCTCAGTCACTACAGGCTGAACATCATCTGCTAAGATAGAGGTTTGGGGGCAGCTTGGCTTCTAAAACGGGTTTTGGGATGGGGGGAAGACCCTCAGAATTCTTCTAGGGACTGAGATGAGAGTAATAAGAGCCATTGTTCAAGAAACAAGTTTGAGGGATAGGTCTGGATCAGAAACATGGAGAGAGAAGGAGGGGTGGGGAAGGCTTCCTCTTCACCTAAAAATTCCAATTTTCCTAAAGCACCAGATTCACATGGAGATTTTACCCCTTTCCATGTTATTTCATCAGTCAGTTAACATATATTAAGCACCCTACTGGGTTTCAGGCATTGTGCTAAGGTCTAGAGACATAAAGAAATACAAAACAGTCCCTGATTTCAGAGTTTAATCTAATGGGATAGGGGCAGCTAGGTGGTGCAGTGGATAGAGCACCAGCCCTAAAGTCAGGAGGACCTGAGTTCAAATGTGGTCTCAGACACTTAACATTCCCTAGTTGTGTGACCCTGGGCAAGTCACTTAACCCCAATTGCCTAAGCAAAATAATAATAATAATAATAATCTAATGGGGTAGACAACATGCAAAGAACTAGGTACAAACAAGCCCAACCCCAATCATAATCATCTCCCTGGATTTGGTGAGAAGTGGTCTCTCTTCAAATTTTTGCCATTTTTTTGGCCAATTTTTCCCCAAATGTTTCTCTCACCTCACCTGGAAAATGGAAATCCTCCTGTATCCCTTTCTCCCCAGAAAGATGAACAATTGTATGAGTAAGATTTCTCAGGGTCCCACTGCTGCCACCTGCTGGATGCTCATTTTTTATTTGAGTCAATGCTGCAAACCTTCCCTAAGGCCTTGGTTTTTCCTCTTATTTTTTTTTTTCTTTTTTATCTTTGTTTCTTATAAGGGAGTGGAAACATAATAAACAAATAAATGAGAAATTGCCAAAAATAGAAGGGAAAAATGAGCAATTGTGAGGGGTTTTTTTTTGGCTCAGTGTCTTGCTTATGCTTTTCTAGTGCAGAAGAGAATTAAGAAGTGGACACTGGAGGCTCCCCAGACTTTCTCTTTTTACTGCTGGTTCTCCTACCATACCCCACCCACCATTCCCCCAAAGCCTCACCCAAGGTTGGACATCGGTTATTCAGAGTAGTGACTGAACCCTGAACTGCCACCAGAGGGAACTGAAGAAGCTGTGCTTTCCAAAAGATTGAGGCTAAAGTATTGAGCAGTCCTTCCAGAGGCTTCCCAACTATCTGTCTCCCCACCCCTGAAGAGTAAGATCCTAAGCATCCGAGGCCTTCATGGAGGGAAAGGTCACCCTCACACAGCTTCCTGGATTCAATCACTGTAACAGGGCAAAAGAGTTCCAATCTTGGAAATGAAATAATGGAAACTGGAAGGAGCTCCAGGGCCCTCAGAGAAATCATGTGAATGATCTCTGTAGGGATCCAGAAAAGGTCAGAGATGGGATGGGGAGAGATGGGTAAAGGATTCTGGAAAGAAGAAACAACTGGCAATAGAGAAAGTTATGTGGTCTGAGAAAGCGAGTAAGCCAAAAAGCAAGTTCAGGGCAGCTCCATTTCAAATTCAACAAAAGGCCTTTAAAAGTCTGTTATGTGGGACAGCTAGATGGTGCAGTGGATAGAGCACCAGCCCTGAAGTCAGGAGGACCTGAGTTCAAATCTGGTTTCAAACATTTAACATTCCTTAGCTGTGTGACCCTGGGCAAGTCACTTAACCCCAATTGCCTCAGCCAAAAAAAAAAAATCTATTATGTGCAAAATAGTATTCTTTATGAACCCCCACCCCATGCTCATATACCATATAACTTCAGACCCCTGTCCTTAAGTTGACACTAAGAGCCATGGGTCATCTTTGAGGCTAGTAGAATGGTTGGGAAGGGGAATAGGTTTACAGAGGGGCCAGGAGAATGACAATAGAGTAGAGATGACAGGAAATAGTCGTGTTCTGAGTCCATGAAGTCGTTACCAGGTAATGAGAACTTGGACATTTATGGTTGGAATGAAGAAATTCAGTCTGTGTTCCAAGGCGAAGAAATAGAAGCTTGCTCTCTGAAGTTAGCTGATTAGGATCAAAGGAAGATTTCCAGGGTCTAAGAATGTCTCAGTCCAGAAGAATAGATTAATTGGCCTCTTCTTTAAAAACCTAAGCAAATAGCAACAACAGTACTATATGACAATTAATTCTGATGGACATGGCTCTCTTCAACAATGATATGTTTCAAACCACCTCCAATTGTTCACTGAAGAAAGCCATATACACCCAGAGAGAGGGATGCGAAATGTGGACCACAACATAACATTCTCATACTCCTTGATTGATGTTTGCTTACATTGTGTTTCCTTTATCTGATATATCATTTGTGTAGATAAGATTTTTCTTGCACAACAATGATAAGTTTGGAAATATGTATACATATATTCGATTTGCCAATTTTTTTTTTTTTTTTTTTGCTTTTTGCTGAGGCAGTTGGGGTTAAGTGACTTGCCCAGGGTCACACAGCTAGGGAATGTTAAGTGTCTGAGACCAGATTTGAACTCAGGTCCTCCCGACTTCAGGGCTGGTGCTCTATCCACTGCGCCATCTAGCTGCCCCGATTTGCCAATATTTTAACATAATTAACATGTAGTGGATATCCTGCCATCTAGGGAAGGGGTGGGGAAGTTGGGGGGAAAAATTTGTAACGGAAAGCTAAGTAAGGGTTATTGTTGAAGAATTACCCACACATATGTTATGCAAATAAAATAAAATTTTTAAAAAAAAAAGAAAGAAAGAAAAAAAAACCTAAGCAAATAGTTATAAGCAGGAGTGGAAGACATGCCTTACTGTATCTTTGATTCAAGTTTTTTTCAGTCATAACAAAAAGTCATGTGGCTGTTAAAGAGGTAAAGAGAAGGAAGCAAAACTTCCCCAAAGGAAGTATAAAGTAAATACTATGTTAGTAGAATGCTTGGTATGTAATAGGTACCATATAAATGTTTATTCCTTTCCCAAAGAAAGGAGCAAACCAGCTCGGATTAGAATCAAAACAGTTCAAAGCTCCCCTGCATTTGAGAAGCTATTGGACCCATAAATAGCCTCTGTATTTCCACATTGGAAAAAATGAGGAGACTAAGGTCTTAAAAAACAATTCCTGCCACCCAAGTCCAATGTTGTTAAGCCATTTTTCAGTTATGTGACTCTTCATGATCCCATTAGCAGTTTTCTTGGCAAAGATACTAGAGTAGTATGCCAATTCCCACTCCAGCTCAGTTGAGATGAGAAGGCCAGATGTGAACTCAGAAAGAGGAATCTTCCTAAGTCAAGGTCTGGTACTGTATCCACTGCATCACCTAGCTGCCAACTTCTAACAGGATTCCCACAAAAATACAGAAACACAAAACCACATCTATATACACATGTATGTGAGAATACATACATACATATCAGTATCTATCTCATATCAGAGAGGTAAAGGATTGAAGAGGGGCCGATAATAAAGTGTGCTCTTCACCTTCCGACAGAGGGGTGATGGTCTCAGGGTACAGCGTGGGATATCTATTTTTAGAAGTGGTATTCTGTTTCTTCATTGTATCAGACAAGATTTGATCCTGAAGCCAAGATTCTCCTTGACAATTCTGATGTTTTTCTCCAACATCACAGAAAAATGTACAGAAGAACATCCCCCAACATACATATACACACATTTCTATACATGTGTATATTTTTATATATATAAATGTGTGTGTGTGTGTGTGTGTGTGTGTGTGTGTGTGTGTGTGTGTGT